>JAPMOQ010041062.1:5805176-5875235 GCA_026543055.1 Argiope trifasciata | reverse complement strand
TATATATATATATATATATACACATTTAAAGTGATATTTTCTAGTATAAATGTAGTGAAGAAGTTTCAGCAATTGCTTCATCCATTGTGAAGCAATTGTCTGCAACGACTGTGCCACCCCGGTAATTTATTATAAAATCGCTCCGATTGTGAAGAATTTCATTTCATTTGTTACGTTGTCAAAGTCTATTCGCTGTGCATTGCTTTTCAATTTGAAATATTCAGTTATTTTTAAAATGTGTGAATCAATTTGTGAAAAGGGCAAGCTTGTTATTTCATTGCGCCAAGAAAACATTTCAACTGTTAGGATTACATTGGTGGTGGTTCATTGGTGCGATTGTAGTGAATCAACTATTTCACACCTCATAGAAATTCAAAACCGAAGGAAACGAAGATAAAAAGCCTAGAAGAGGTAGTCTGAATTTATCTTCTAAACGTGTTGATGCTACATTGACACAATTATTTAGTAAAAGTTGATGTACAAACTCTGCTACACTTGCAAAAAAATGGAATAATCACGTCTTCAGTGACAAACGCAAAACAGTTTGCATGAAACTGTGTGAAGCTAGTTACAAGGCGTAAGTACCTAAATAAATAGCAGTAATAACGAAAAATATACGAAAAAATGATTGAAATGGGGCCACGATTCACAAAAATTGGAATATTTCGGAATGGTGATAAATTATATTCAGTGACGAAAGTCACTTTTCTTTACTGCCTGACAAACCTGGCCACGTTTGGCAAATGACCATGAATTATTATTATTAGTAATATATTTAACTGGAAATATTTTATAAAGTATGGAATGAATTACTGATATTTAAAACATGAGTTATTGAAAATAATTGATTCATTTCTTTTCCCTAACTCCTGCATGCCTTTTTCAAATCACTTTTGAAATTTTGAAAAGTCTTATCCTAATTTAAAAAATATACTTGACGAACCTGCTTCTTCTGTATACAGCCGACCACCCAGGTCATCAATGAACGTAGCAGAATCGACAGGAATACTAGACGAATGTATCATATCAAGTTTGGTTGAGATATTGCTTTACGAATAATCTTCTATTTCCCATTGCATTAAGTTTCTTAAGTTTTTACTTCTAAATTTTAGAACTTTTAAGGTAGGATACGCGGACACGTTAAAAAATTGATTTTCAACAAAATATGAAAGACTTTTTTAAAAAAAAATTCAGTATTCTTAAGTTTCGAAGCAGTTTTTTTTTTAGTAAAATCATTTTAATCTTATTTCTAAGCTTATTCTTTGAAAAGTTACATTGATTTTTAATTTCGCAATACATATTTTAAATGCTATTTTATATCTTTAAATGCAGTTTTCTCAGATTCTAAATATTATTTAATTGCAGAAAGGATTCAAAATTAAAATCCGAAATTTATCAAATTTGCCATAAAAGATTTTCAATATGCTCTGCAGTCTCTGATCTAAATAATAAGCACTCTGCTTATTTATAAATGTTTTATAGATTTTTTAATGTTCAAAATGCGAAAAAATTAAAATCTCAAGTTATTTGTTTGCCTATCCCAATATTTAAAAATTGGAGGATAATTTCTTTTTCTTTTTTTTTGGTTAGAATATAAAAAAAGATTTTATTAAGGTATTTCAAGGATTGTCAGCAAATCATTTTATAAACTTTTGAATTAGGAGAGTTTAACTTTATATCTAAACCTCTTGTTTAGTCACATCTCCCCCATACACACAAACTTACTTTTTTTTCGAACTTTTAAAAAATAAGTTTTGGCATTCAACTAATTTATTTTGATTTGGTATGTATTTTTTCAATGTTTATTTCACAGTTCAAAAATATCACAATTTTACAGTGGTTTAAAAAAAATTATCCAGAACGTATCATTAATGAACTGATTTCTAAAAATTTAACATGCACTTGGCCAGCATTGGCTCTTGCGTCATAAAATGAAAAACAAACAATTATTATTTTTAAAAAAACATAATCACAAAAACTATTTTGGCATTTAATGAAACCAATCAATCAGCATTTAATGAAACCAATCAATCATTATTTTGGAAAGTGAAACTGTTTGGCATTTAATAAAAATATTATAAATTAATATTAAACTAATAATAAATATTAAAAAATGTTAATACAAATATTAAAAAAATATTAAAATTAATATTATAAACTTAAAAAAATCAGATTGAACTTAAATTTATGGTACTATGTAAATTTTATTTATATTTATTTTTACATGTATAAATAAACATGTATAAAAATTTACACATATAAATTCATGAATCTCATTTGAGTGATATCGAATTTCGCCGTTGCTTCAATATGTTAGCGAACCCAACAAGAAATGTTGAGCAAGGAGTTTTGTCCCAACCCTTTCTCCCAAACCACTCAAAGTCGCTCATTTGCATATTTTTGAGTCACAAAAAAGCTACCGATGTCGGGGAGACTGAGGTGGAGAAATGGGGTGAAGGGTATTGGAATGGGCTTTTGTCTGAACAGTAAAACAAACATAACTAATTAAGGAGGTTGGGCTCCCTGTGGGAAATGTGTCAATGGAAAGGTTAATTGAGGTTGTGACAGAAGTTCGACATGGGAAATGTGGTCGCATTCCCCCCTTTTCTTTTGAAAAAAAATTTGAATTACAAATAACAGGTGCAGTGCCTAATATTGAGTGTCATTTTACTATTGTTTTAAATGTGTAGTGTTCATTTCATTCTGTTTATTGAAGGAAAGGATATTAATATGAATTTATAACGTAATTGGTCTTGATTTGAATTTCGATACGAAAAATAATAATAAAATAGAAAATATATTTTTTTAAAATATTTATTAGTGTATTAAAAAAAATTAAAATGTTTTTTTTTTTTTTTTTTTTTTTTTTTGCAAAAATAATGAAACTAAAATAGAATCTTAAAAAGGGGATGGAAAACTATATTTACAGAAATCTTAACTGCATTTGCATATTTTTTTATATATTTAATCAAAAGTTAGAAAATTTTCTTTTCTGCAGCATTTATTGAATCTCTGTTTACTTAAGTAATGTTTTCAAAGTCAGTCGTATAAGCAATTTTTAAAATTATTTTCCATTTTGATAGTTTTGAATTAATAACGTTTCTTTATTTATTGAGTAACGTGAATTTAATACCTGTAACTGTATCTCTCATGTTTTCATTCACGCGCATTATGTTTTATATAAAATTAGCCATTTTGAAAATTATTCTCATTTTGGTATTATTTTAACTGCGACGGCTGCTTTATATTTACATCTCTTTATACGTTGAATTTCGAACAACGTGTACTTAATTTTTTTAAATTGCTTTACAATTGTCTTTTCTTTGTTTAAATATCATGGAATCCCTTAACCAATGTATTTAAATTTCACCAGTAGATGTCGCTACTCACAAGAAATCAAAATTTAAACGAAATTTATTTACATGCTTATAATCAAGTTCCAAAAATGCTGAAATATTTTTGTGCACTCAAGAATATATAACTTAAAAGCTATGGGGCTCTATTCATAAATAAATGAACGAAAGACTGACTTCAATATTACCTTTTTATAAAGATAAGATTCGCAAACACGAAGTGTGTACAATTAAATAAAATAAAGAAGGCGGGGGGATATAATGTGACATAAGAACAGGACAGCTTAACATAATACATGATTTATATTAAAAATAAAATAAATTTTAGTTTATCGCTAACCTTAATAAACACAAAGAACAATAATATAACATTATTTTGGATAGTATTGTATTCTTTTTGAAATGTGAAATGTTATGTAGCAACTCAGATATAAAAAATATTTTTCTTACTAAATTATCTTTGATATTAAATAAAATAATGCTGAAAAAAAATTTCTTTGTAGTTATTATATTTATAATTGGCATCATTTCCAAAAACCAAGTAATAAATGCAGATTTAAATCATTTCAACCAAACTTAAACTCAAAACATTGCCGTCTTTCTCATCCGTACAATTTCCAGATCAAACAAGCTCTAAAAATTATGATATATATACGTAACTTCAGTTTCAATACTTGATTACGATTACGATTCATAATATTAATCGCTGTATCTCTTCCTTCGAATGCTCCAAATTAAAATTCCAGTCAATCGCTGGCTCGCTCGAATGGATTTCGAAGCGAACCGGTCCCTTTTGTCGTACTAAAGCACCCGGATCACGGAGTTCAATTGAAGCAGCATTTCATATTTATTCTTGAATAGTCGCCTGAAGGTTTCGAGCACTGCGGCCCTTCAAATATCAACGTTATGGATCTCAAAAGTTGCTAATCGTTGATGAAATAAGATACACTGAAAAGGGGTATGAATAACGATATATGCATGTCCGATGTAACATGAAAATTAACACTGTTCGTAGTTTCTTCTATGTATTCATTCGTGAATTTGAAAAGAGTCGGTGCATGTATTCACAGAACCCTACCTGGAGTCGTTAAAAGTTTTCAGCAAATGAATGTAGGGATTTTATAAGCTGAGCTCAAGACTATGAATTTGTCAATGGAAATATATATCCTTCCGTTGTTGTATTTTCCGTTCATGCCTTCTTTTGCTAGGACATGATTTAATTAAATACATCGGTCTTCCAGTTCCCTTTCACCATGGTGGATTCATTTTCCTTCAGTTGTAGATTAAAGTCCATTGCAATGAAAGGCACTGGAATTTTTAACAACCTAATGAATTCCTCTGTAACATCCATCGGTAATCACGAGAAACTCACTATTTTTAATTTTAAGATTTGCACATAAAGGTGTATACTCTATTTTCATTAGAAGCCGTATTTATTCAGACTAGAACTGAAGTCTAAGTAACTGAGTGCGTTGAATCAAAACTGTCATTCACTATTTCATCATTAATCATGAAAATTTTATTATTTTTAATTTTTAGGCTTGTGCATAAAGATTTATATATTTTCAAAGGTCGTATTCATTCAGATGTTAACTGAAGCCTAAACCATTGGACTGCGTTGAAGAAAATTGTCCGTTCACTCTTCCATCATTAATTATGAGAATTACTTTTAATATTTAGTCTTTTTCATAAATATTTTTTTCTTTTTTTCCATTGAAACTGGCTTAATTTTGTCTGTCATCGGTCAAATGAAAGTATGTTCTGGGGTGGTTCTGGTCTAAAAGTTTTTTTATCTAGCTCTTACTACCACATTACTCTCTCCAGTGAGTTGGAGGTGAGACGAATGTGTTATCGTATCAAATGTTTTGAGCAGACGACGAACGTTTTCATCGCGCCAAGTGCTATGGCGGGCGACGAACGTTTTAATCACTCCAAGCGTTATGGCAGGCTACGAACCTTTTTGTCGCGCCAAACGTTATGATGGGCGGTGAACGTTTTTGTCGCGCCAAGCGTTATGGCGACTTTTGCTATCGGTAGAGGACGCCATGAATGTTACATTTGTTAGTTCAGAACCAAGGTCATCAATGTGCTTTCTCAAGGTTCGGACTTGAGATCATTAAGTTCGAAGTCGCATAATATAACCTCTATACGAAGTGTACACTCTGGTCTAGAAGTTGTTACTTATTAAGATTCTACTACAATCAGTGTACACTCTGGTCTAGAAGTTGTTACTTATTAAGATTCTACTACAATCAGTGTACACTTTTGTCAAGCGATTATGTTACATGGCTACGTATCCAATGGTTCTCAGTTCAAATCTCAGGATTTCACAGTTCTTTAACTTCTTCGTCGTTCTTAACTCGTCTGCGCTTTCAAGTGAAACTTCTGCAAGGTGACCCTAACGCGTTTTAAGCATTTTTTCTACATTTTAAAACTTTAAAATGTTTAAAACGCTTTGTAAATGTTTAACTATTGGAGTTTTTATTTTTGCTTCATCTAATGATAAAAAGGAGAAACAGAGGAAAAACTGAAATTTTTGTGAAGAGGAGAGGACGGTGAAAAGGTTAAAATGTTAATTACAGCGTAGTAATCAATCAGTACAATTACCATATCAGTACAATGTGAGCAAAAAGAAAATGTAATAATAACACCTATAACATAATATTTTCCAAAAACTCTTAGTTTATTTAATACTAGCCGCCTTTGGTGACCAGCTGGTTCGCCATGAGTAAAGCGTTCTAAAATTTTCAATTAAATCACGTATTCATTAGCCTTGAAGTAATTCCGGGCATTGATTGACCTGAAATTAATATTTTCTTTAATATAATGGACGGACAGTTCTAAGAGTACACCTTTTCCTAATAATATTCATTAATTTTATAAATCAGTCAGTTTTAACCATCGGTTATGCTTCCAAAATATATTAAAAAAAATTTCGATGATGTTGCCCAAATATTAAATATGTTTTTTTAAAGAAAGCGAGAAAGGGGAAAAAAAGTATTAAATTAATGATACAGATATTGCAAACGATTACATAAATATGCCATTAAGTCGGGATTTCAATGCATATTCTGTCTAAATTCAATTAGGTTTACCGTAAATAAAGAAGATTTATTGAGTTAATGATATAGATATTGCAAACGATCATAGAATCCTTTGCTTTACATTTATTTTTTAAAGAAAATATCACATTTTATATTTCTTTTATTTTATCCAGTCACGTGCTGAAAGTTGGATTTCTGTAGATTTGTTTTGCGATGATAATTTTTTTTATTTCAACTTCCGGCATTCTTTTATTTTATCCAGTCACGTGCTAAAAAAACATGGTTAAAATATTTCTTTAAAAATTCGTTAAAAATAGAATCTTAAGTTTTACATTAAAACACTGATACCATTAGAAGGCTAATTTTTTAATCTTTAAATTGATGTAAAAATCATGTTTATGTGATCATATTTTCGGAAGTTATAGCGGAAAACGTCGAAATTTCTCTTAAATTTTAATTAATTCAAATTCTAATTAAAAATTCGAGAAAAGGGCTCCAAGGTGCACATTCCGGACCTCCAAGATATACATGTACCAAATTTGGTAGCTGTTTGTCCAACGGTCTGGCCTGTAGAGCGCCAACACACACACACACATTGAGCTTTATTATAAGTATAGATATAGACTATTTGATAAACACGGAAAGGCTAGGGGATTAAAATCCTTTTATGGCACTGTTTTTAAAACAAAAACTTCTTTTGTATAAAACTAAATCTTTTTTAAGATTAAATATTGAATAGGAATAAACTAAAAGTGTTTGGAAATAATGGTTTAGTTATAAGTTTTATCCATTTCCAGTAAGGGAATATTACCTGCAGGTATACATATTTCAAAATCATTTGCGTTATATTTTCTAAAAATATTAATACAAATTGAAAGAAAAATTATGCAAAGATGAGACTGGTAACGTTGAAAAGATATAATTTATTTATTTATTTGACTAATTTCTTTCAAGCTTGAAAGAAAAGCAAATTATTGATTGTTTTCTCAAAGCCTGAAGGCCCATTATCGACTTTTGTCTATTTCGTTAGTTCTTCAGCAATATCATTAGATTTCTTATTTTCGTTTCCAGCGATTATGTTTAATTTTAAGCATTGTTCATCAAATATTTAAACAATTTACGAAAACCTGATTGGTGTTTCTAAATTCATCCAAAAAATTAAAGAAACCTTGAAAAAAATTACTTGTAACAAACACAACTTCGAAAAAAATTAGAAGATGGGAGACTTTGTTTAGAACTTAGTTATTCTTAAGGAAGACCTTAAGGAACAACTTTAAATGAAATTCTCATGATATGTACCACGCCAAATATAGAATTTGTTCCAGCTTTATTCTTTCTCAAATTTTCTATAAATTTTATATTATATTTTGTAAAAGTTAGTACTCTTTTCTATAAGTGCCCTTTTATTTTCGAAATAAAGGTTAAAGGCCTATGCTTTGTAATTATAGGGAATGCAGATATAAGTTTTACACTCTGCTTCTACCTGCATGTATTCCATGGTTCGAAATCAATGAAAATCTGAGAAAGAGATACCTATTGAAATTAAAAATTAGAAGCAAAATAATTCAAGTTCAACATTAATCTCAATGCGTTTCAGTTCTCTTAAAATTTAATAATATTTGTAAAACTGTAAGTTATTTTTTCTTGGGATGAAAATATTTCTTATAAGATTAGTTATTTCGTACTTTTTGCATGAAAACTGTTACATTTTAGTTGATCTCTAATTAACTGAATATTTAGCTAACTTTTGCACTTTGAAAAGTTAACAGCATTTTTTGTATTGTCTTAATGAATAAGTGAGTAATATTTATTTGAAATTAGCTCAGTCTGTTAACACACACACACACGTACAAGCACTCACACACGTATACATAACGCTGCTCAAGAGCGAAAGAGCAGAGTATTATAAGATAAAATATTTTTCCCGAGTTAATTATACGAATGAGATTCTAATGGAGATTTCTTTACATGTGTCAATTAATTAAAGGAATTATAGGGATCTTTTTAAAAGAATGTGTCACATCGACAAAATTTTGTCCCTTCACTCAAAGTGTGGGAATTTGTCGATCTCAGCAACTTTACAGAGCTTCTGTTGCATTAATTAAATAAAAAAGGGGAAATTGGATCAGGAAACATGAGAGAATTTTAGAATAACGTTTATATATATATATATATATATATACATTCAGCAAATAATTTAGAAGCTAACCACAATTCTTAACCTTACAATAAATTCAATAGACCATCAAAATGCATCTCCATCTTCTATCAACATTCTTCCGGAATGAAACTGTTAATAAAATTTATTGTTAACCATTCCTTACAGGGTTTTTTTTTTTTTTTTGCTTACTCCAAGGGCTTTCTGACATTTTTTTCAAAAAGCAGTAAATTAAGATTAAATTGACCTCCATAGTATTCTTAGTTGATTTCTGATCTCCGTAGATACTTCTCCCCCTTTTATATTCCTGTACATTTTTAGTTAATTTCTGATCTCCGTAGAAATTGGTCTCCCTTTTATATTCTTGTATATTTTTAATCTGCACAGAAATTGGTCTCCCTTTTATATTCCTGTATATTGTAAGCGTGCTTTAGCAATTGATTACAGAAGAGTTAGCTCCAACATATTTTTAGTTTGATAAATTTAAGCGCGAATCAAATTTGTATGAATTTATGCGTATTTTTTTTTCTTTCTTCAAATTTTAATTACTCATTTTCTTCTTATTTAGAAAGAAATGCTTAGCAGCTCATTTTTACCCTTACATGAGTTTTAGCCTATCGATAAGAAACTTATGTAACAAGATTTTCATAAATGACCCAACTGTTTAAAAGTGATTTTGAAATCAATTATATTGTTGAAAGCTATAAGCCTAGATACGACAAAATTGAAGTCAACGTAATCTCGTATTCTGTTTAAAAATTTCCATCTATTTTTGAAAAAAAAAATATAAAATAGATTAAAGGATTCGATAAATTATAAATTTTAATACTTTCTCTAATTTAGATACATAACATTTTGGATTTAAAATATAATGGTGTAATCATCGGCGGTGATAAAATTTATCAGTTTTATAACTCAAAAATTGAAATTGAATAACCAATATGTTTACAATTTAGCAAACATCATATTGTAAAATTCTTCAGCATGCATAATATAAATCTATATGTGTCTTTATGCACCTGTTTGTCCCATGTCTTTTATTCATGTGAAGTATGCCTAAAAATATAAATCTCCTGGTAAGAAAATCCTCTCAAGAAACACAGTGGTTGACGTCGATTTAAGAAGTCAGGCTGTTCGGACAAATGGTAGTCCAGAAAATCCTGCCAGATTTGGACCTGTATACTGACAAAATCTCGAGAAATCCCTTCTATATGGGTTCAGTCATATGGTGTTCAAAGTGTAAAGGGATCAGTCATATATTGAGAATTTACATCTTTAGATTCTCGAGGTTTTATTTTTTTATTATTATTATTTTATCTAAATAAATTAAGTGCGGGGGAAAATAATTTAAATTCTGGGAGACCTTAATGTATAGTCAAAAATACCTTAAACAATAAATGAAAGTATGAATGTTTTTTTTAAAATTATTACATGTGTTTGATTCGAATCTTATGCTGTTTATATGAATAACCTATTTGAAACACATTTTTGATTAGAATCATGAAATAAAAATTTATAATCCAGTATCTTATTTACTCATCATATTTTGAGAATTCTGATGAGCAAAGAAGAGAACAAACAAGTTAAATTCGAATTAACTCGAAATCTTGCATTAATTCATACATTTTTCAATGCAATTTTACCCTACAAACAATTTTTTTAATGATTGAAGAATTAATGAGTACTATGGATAAAATTTTTGCATTCTTTCTTTATTTATTTTGCCCATTAACAATTTACAACAAAAGCAATGGAAAGAATGGATGTAATTATTTTCTTTTTGCTCAACCCCTTTTTTTTTGCTGTATGATAAAAATAAATGTTAATTTTTATTACGCGTTCAAAAGACAGTTTGAAAAGGAACGATCAACTCATTCCATCAGTATTTTGTGTAATAAATTCGATGTAAGGGACCTATCTTGATATTGAAATTGGATATTCCGAAAAGTTGTTTGGACACTTGAAGACCAAAACAAGTTTACAAGAGCAAATCATTTTTGCTCTAGAATTAGAATAGAGAAAATAAGGAACATGGTTAAGAGCAAATTTTTTTTTAAAAAAATCCAATAGTATTATATAAATGCTGGATACATTTTCAAAAACATATGGCGAAAATATTCGCTTAAGTTTTAAAATAAACTCAATATTAAAAAATATGTATTCGACATATCTTTACAGGCCTCTTTACACGCTTGTCTGTTATGTCAAACGACCAAACATTAAAACCGTGTTATTTTAATTGTCTTGCATATGTTCTGTTACCTATGCACATGTACTTTTCTAATGGAATCAGTCAAATACCATCATTGCGTTGCTAAAAATATAAATGTGCATTTCCTTTTTTACTTCCGAATTTCATATTAGTTTTATTTGTTTTAAAAAATGCTCCAATATTAAATAAAACCCTACTTCATTAGCTTTCGGTATTAATTTATCACTTTGATTAACAAATTATCAGAATGATACATGTTTATTATGCAAACATGACATGGTAATACAAGCGGAATTCTCCAGAGAAATCTTTGTTGTGATTTAAATAAACAAACGAACAAGAAAGATTGTACCATATAAAATGGAAGGTAAAAATGTAATTAAATACAGATTCTTACTAGAACAACAATTTATTTATACAAAAATAAACATATGAAACATGTATCGATAAGTGTTATAAGCAAGTCATTTCAGTAACACAAAGATTGGTTTTTGGTGATGTATGTTACTTGACTTTATCGTATCCATCGTGCTGCATGGGATTTACAATATACCTTTAGATTATTGAGCCGTTGTAAATTAGTATTCTATCAAATCTGTGTTGTACACTTTTTGTGGTTTTTTTTTTTTTTCTTTTTTAATCTTATTTTGATCTTTTTTCTTTATATTTTATTACTTAATCACTCTCTAAAAAAGGGTACTCTCTCGTAGATAGCCTTTAAGTTTCTGATTGCTATTTCAAAAATCTCATTTCTATGTGATTATTCTATTCTTAAAGTCTGCATGTGATCTCTCGAAACATGAGTAGAACTTTCAAAGGATTTCTTTTTGAATTCATTTTAATGAAATTTATTTGAATATGTTGACGGTTGACGCAAATACCTTCTTCATTTAAAAGTTGTCTTTTCACTGTTTATGTAATAGGTTTTAAAATGATTTTAAATGACATTACAATTTTTCTATTTTCTTTGCAATTTTGACAGTAATACTACAATCAAAAGTTTCTTCGCATTACCTGAAATAATTTGTAATGACTTTATATCGACACACCAAATAACAGAGCAGAATTTTCAGACAATATTTTTTATTTATAGCCATATATATATACACATCAGAACAATTTGCTCTAATTTTGGTAAAACTATTTGATATTTACACAAAAGTCGATGGTTGAAGGTTTATCGTGAACAGAGCTCGTAGAGGGTTCTGAATCATTTCGGAGAAAAACACCTCAAGACGATAACAGGGTGTTAGCCAGCACGTCTACTCCAGGGTGAAAGAGAAAACAGCAGTCCGCAATCCAAAAAGTCTTTTCTCTTCAAAGAAAACTCGCACTTTATTTGACTTCCCACTTCTCATTCGTCCACGTGATCTTTCCATTAGCCAATCAATCGCCCAGCAAAAATAGACCACATTGGTGTTTGCCAGTATGGCTTGGGAATCATCAGGGATCCGTCCTCGCAACCAACCATTCTGGAACACGTGTCAATGATATTCCTTTACAAAGGGTCCATTTTGCATGCCAATGTTTGATAGTCATTTCCTTTAATGCGAGAAGTTCTTTCCAAGCAATGGATCTCTCATGTGTGGTATTTTAGTTGAATCTCTAATGACCAGATGCAACGACCGCTCGGCGTTAAGCAGACCCCCTAACTAGCAATCTGGTGGCTTTTAAAAATTGAAGGTGTTAACAAGTGTGACACAGCTGGCTAGAAATACCGCTTATAGTGAATGGGACAGGGAAACGTTACAAATTACAAACGCTTAACACTTTCTGGGTAACCAAATTAAAGTTAAAGTAATCACAAATAAGCTGCTTTGGATTTTATAAATTATTTGTTCAATACAAAATCCTGATGTTCTTCTCCACACACTTTTGTCAAATTTATTTATTTCATGTTTACAAAAATAGCATTTTATATTTAATTTGTCACAAGCTTTCTAATGTACTGGAATTTTGAAATTTTTTATAAATTTTTTTTGCTTGTATTTTAACAAAAAAAAAATACTTTTAATATTTTCTGATGTTATAAATTCGGATATTTCATTAAAATTTGAATCTGTACACTGGATAGGGAATTTTAAGAAACTTATGAAAAATGATTATTTCTTTATTATAATGAAGAAATAATGATAGTGAAAATGCTTAATGCAAATATAATAATTCTTTATTATAAATATTTAAAAATTATTTATGATAAAGAATTAAATATTAATTATTACAAATTAATAGATGGTTAAATTAAAACACTTTGAGTATTCTGAGAAAAATGTATTTTGAAAATCTGTTTTTACAAAATTCATTTATTACACAATAAAGCTACAATTTTGATAAAAAGTAGATATATGTTTTGGTACCAGCCATTTGGTTTCTAAAATTATGATCGCTGTACTTGTGGATAATGAATCTATGGAAGATAATTTATTAAGAAATTACATAATATTTATAATAATGTATTATATATTTTAAGTACTAAAAAGTTGCAAATAATTAAATTAAAACTTTGGGTTTATTCTAAGAAAAATGTGTTTTTATAAGAACCATTTTTCATTTTATGTGACTATAATTTTAATGAAAAGTAACAATATATTTCAAAACCACCATTTAGATTCAAAAAACATGACCGCCTGTATTCGTGGATAGTGAACATAAAGAATATAATTTATTACAAATTGCATAACATTTATAACATTAAATTATATATTAAGTATTTAAGAGTAATAAATGATAAAATTAAAACTTTTTGAATATTCCAAAAAAAGTGTGTTTTTAAAATCTGTTTTTAAAAAATCATATATTATTCTGTGGGGCTATAATTTCAATGAAATTTTGGCATAGGTTTGAAATACCATTTTGTTTCTAAAAATATGACCACTGTTTATTTTTACCTTCCCCTCGGTGCCCAGTGGCATATACACTCTAATGTTTGCCCAAGAAAAAAAAAATACAGCCGAAACTTCATATTTGTTATATATAGGACGGGTAGTGGGGGTTTCAAGAACTGCCAATCATAGCACCTCGAGTATTTCTCCCCTATTGGTGGTTTTTCCCTGGTCTGTTTGGGATGACCACGAGGAAATATTTTTTTATTTGCCGAGCGTCGCAGTCTGCTAAACCTCACAGAGAGGGGAAAATTCGTGTTTGTCACCAGCTGTTTGCGAGGAACTTCAAAATATGGACAGCTCTGAAAGCAAAACCTCGAGATGGATAATTTTTAAGAATACTTGAGGAAGAAAGGTATACAATGAACCCATTCTTGTCTGTAAAGCAGAGGAACACAATTCATCTAAAAGTGTGAAATGTCTTCAGAAATATCTCTCAAGAATAAACAACTCCAGATGTAATGGTAGCACTTTTCTTTTTACTTAGAAAATCGCACTATTACAGCCATATTTCATAATGTTACTGAATTGAATGTGTTTTTCACATTTTCGTATACGTATTACAGAGAAAAATCAAGTGATCGTCAAAAAATTCGAACTCGAGATTTTCGAATCACTACGTTTTAGACTTTCTAAGTTCGAATAAAACACACGCATTTTTGGTCAACGTCTGTCTGTCTGAGAAAAAATAGCCCCAAAACACTTTGAGATAGACGATTTTATTTGGTATACGGTCTTTACATCATATTTTCAAATTTCAATCAAATTTTGAGTAAAATCTGTTTAGAGAAAATACATCTATCAGCCTGTTCGATTATAGATTAACGAGATAGTAGCAAAACGAAGAGAGCTAAACAGATAAATTATTGTATGATTAACTAGACCATTTTTCTACAGAAAGTAGTTTGCTTTACCTTATAATATTTATAGCTAATATAAAATCTGTCACGACTTGAATATCCCAAAAAGAAATATCACACAATCAAAAAATTCCAATGGCACACTTAATAGTGCAGTGAATAACCATCTTCCTGTAACCATTAGGACTTCTAAACGGTTGAATGAATATGAAAAGTTTACAATAATTAAGCAGTAATCGTTCTTTGGTGAATAACTGATTCGCTGGATACAAAGATTGCATTTATTTTCAGTTAATGCGTTTAGATATAATTTCATGCCTATGATATCATCACCTTGTCAGATATTAAAGCGGTGTTATTTTAATTGTTTACGTATGTTCTGTTCATTGTGTGCAGGAATTTTTAAATGTATGCGAATTATTTAAATACCATAGTATTATT
Source organism: Argiope trifasciata (assembly GCA_026543055.1). Taxonomy (NCBI): domain Eukaryota; kingdom Metazoa; phylum Arthropoda; class Arachnida; order Araneae; family Araneidae; genus Argiope; species Argiope trifasciata. The sequence goes on along the minus strand of JAPMOQ010041062.1, from coordinate 5,860,285 downwards.
AAAAACGAAAAGACCCACTTGTAATTTATTTTTGAAAAAAACCATAATTTTAAAAATTACCAAAATTGGAAAATAATTACCAGATTATTAAATTGGTATTATTTAAATTACAATCTTTTAAATTTTAAAACAATATGCAATTTAAGGTATTAGTTATATTCTAATATTTTGATAAACTATTGCAAAAAACTCAAAAATTCAGCTTAATTTTAAAAATTTTTGCCGGCGTGAGCATTTTTACCTTACACAGTATATATGTACCAAATTCGGTAGTTATAGGTCAAATAAGCTGCCCTCTAGCGTGCCAGCATACATACACAAATAAATAAACATTATCATTAGTAGATACAAGAAAGAAACACACAAGTTTTACACACACACAAATTTTTAATATGTCTAGAATTTGCCATTAAGACAACATACCAATTTTCATTTATTTTACTAGTTGTGTTCCTGAAATGTTTTCTTCGGACTCACAAATGCACACGAACAAAAATGATTTGAAGTATTATGGATTATATATGGAAATAATAATAATACTGCAAATTGGTATGTTTTCTTTATTCTATTTTAAACAATTTTCTTCTAATTTTATATTAAAAAAATAATATTTAAGTCGTATGATAATTGGTTGATCTAGTAAAAATCGGTTGAAAATTCACATACAAACAACGAAAGTATAATTTTAAAATATTTTCTTATTTAATTAATTTTAATTCCTTTATGCTCGTAAATTGAAAAGTTCTTTTATTGTAATTAATCGACCTTCTGACGAAGTATTGCGGAAATATTAATTAATATTTAAAATTTATTTCGCTGCAACATTCAATAAACAAAAAGGATTATCATTCTTATTCACAATCATTCCAGCCTTACTTCATGAATTTATAAAAAATGCAGAGTTTTATAAATATTGCAACCACCGTTTTAAGATAATTTACGTTTAAAACATCTATTACAATTAACATTAAAAGAAAATATTTATATTTATGTGTCTGTGCGTTTTCTGACGCGTTACAGCTCGATATACCTAGAAAAACTGAACTTGTAAATATAATTCGAAGGATCAAAAATATATAAAACAGCGCGATTTTTAAAAAAGGTTTTAGTAAGATTTTTAATTAATTAGCAACTAAACAGATATTGTACATAACAGTTTTTACAGCATTGTAAAAATTGTGTTTTTAACAAAGTTTAATTGTCATGTTAAGAAATTTAGGCATTTTTTAAAATACTTTTTTGCATGATTTTCAAAAGTAGAATTCGCTGTTGTAATATTTAAATCATTTTCATTTTTAAATCAAATATGTAATTTTATGATTTTCGTCCAATATTAAAAGCTAAAGAAGAAAAATCGTGTTTATTATTATCTGTACTGTTTATCAATTAAAGTAATGCATATGAGATTTAATATCCCCAATGAATTATCTAATCGTGAAAGAAAACTAAGTTTTGGTTATTTTTTTTGACATGTAAGTAAATAAATAGCATAATAGAATCAAAATCAGAAAGGGATTTTCTAATGGCAGATTCCAAAAGAAATTTAAATTATTAATGAAAACAACATTTTCACATACACTTTTAAAGTCATTTCAATTTAACCTTAATAAATTAGGGTGTCACTCATTCCTTCATCATCTGTCATTTATATTCTTCCTTGCCCATCATTCCTTATTTTAGAAAAGATGTATAAACGTTAAAATGTGTAGCGATCGAAATTTGTCAAAAATTTACTCAAAACTACTAAAAAAAAAATGAAATTATTTTCATTAACCTCTTAACTGCTTCATTTTTCTTTGTTATCTATTTACAGATTTTATTTTCTCTATTATTTATTTATCTATTAATTTCAGGAAATCGTCGTTTTGATTCAAATGAGAATCCATCGAATACTTGAGATATTTATGTATTCCACATATGGATAACTTTCTACTAAATTATGATACATATGGATAATTGTTGCTTAAAAATGTTAACATTCTATACATAAATATGTGCCCGGTGCAATAATTAATATGCTAAAATAAGTCCTATTTCAGATTACGCTTTCTGAGATTACTGAAATCAATTTTAAAAACTTTAATAATACTTTTTGAAAACTGGAATAACACGTGATTCGTAATTCCTTTACATGGAATTCCACCATAGCACTCCCCAATACACCTGACATTGACGAGTACAGCCAATTCACACCTCTCCTAAAATTCACCTTTCGCATTTCTCACGCTTCCACAACTGTTTCGATGAAGAACGCTGGTGGCTATTTAAGATCTTTTCTTTTATAAAATACTTTCTTTTTTTCCACGACTCCGCATCATAAGTACAAAGACTTCTCGCCGCACAACGCGTCTGGAAGGAAGTGCTTCATAACACAAGAGATACGAGCCGAGTGTCCTTCGTAATGCGGTGAATGGGATGTTCAACAAGGTTGAATCTATCAATGCCGAATTGCGGCGACGACGACGAAAACGAAGAAACGGCAGAATGTTGGACAGACTATAGGATGAGTTCACAAGATGGGGAAGGTGCTCTTTTGTTACAAAAGGAAAAAATTGAAGATGCTTCTTAAACGGTTTCTGTCTCTTTTTCGAATCGGATCTGTTACAAAAACCACTTGAAACTTACTACATCTGTAGATCTGAAGAATTGTATTTTTTTTATAATCCTTAAAAGATTGTTACTCAAGACTATTCAGATTTGTTAGAAATGATATGGTATTTAGAAAATGAAAGAGATGAGGGTATATGACCAATATAGTGAAAATCTTGGTAAAATGTCCTATTTTCTCCCTCATTCTACAGCATCAAGAAGCAGTTGTTTAGAACAGATAGAGATACTTACAGCTAGGAAAAATATATCTCTACCCCTAAACTTCCATTTTTTATAACACCTGTTTTTGGCAATGCCTTCTTAACATCCTTTTATTATACTCTCTCCCCCCCCCATCTTTTTTATTTTCGATTGGTTGTTTGAGAGCAGTCAAGGCTGAATCATTCCACTTGGGAAATGAAGACAGAAACGTGAACTATGTGTTGTATTCAAATCTGATCTAAATATTCTTCAAACAAAAATTTTTAGTAAAAGAAATGACTTAAATGTAAGAATTGTGTGTTATATTCAAAACTGATCAAAATATTCTTCTAATATTTTTTAGTAAAAGAAAAGAGTGAAATATGAGAACTATGTGTTGTATTCAAAATTGGTCTAAATATTCTTCTAGTGAAATCTTTCAGTAAAAAAAAATATATATTCAAAGTAATAACATAAAAATATTTAATGTGACAAATATTCTGCTGATTTACAAAAAGAATTATAACAAAATGGAGCAATCCTTGCTTTTTAAAGAGAATTGTTAAAACATTAGAGTAACGTTGATATTGATTTCCGATTCATTTCAATAATTAATCATATTTCACTCATAAAATGTTTATAAAAGATAATTAAAACAAACAATGAAATTAGAAAGTGCTAATTTAGTTGAAATTTCTTGGTATTTGAAATGTTCAAGTGCGCCGTTTTTTAAAATCGCACAATCATTGCAGTTTAAAGTTCTTAAATCTCTACAAAAGTTGTTTACAAAACCTGATGTTTTTTTTTAAAATTTTAAACCATTTGTGACATAATTTCATTCTCATAATTGTGAATTTTATTTTTAGCATAAAAAGATAAATTATTTCTGTAATAGTATCCTTCATATAAAGGAATCTTTCTTTTGAACAGTTTTCGTTTCTCTATGAAACACTGGTTGTTAAAATGAATTAATTAAATTAAGTTCCTTTTACTTTTCTCTACTTCCTGACTGCAGATTAAGTCCTAAGATGAAATTGAAACCAAATCAAGAAAAAAAAAATGTAATTATAATAATAATACAATGAGTAAAAGAAAATATGCACAAGGGGATATTTCAAATAGATATATTTAAACTAAGAAATTATTTATAAATCGTCAGTAATTCTGTTATTTATCCGTTTCTGTCGGAGAAATTAGGGTTTCTTGTCCTTCCAATTTTCATTTTTATGCAATTTATTCCATCATCTCATTTGGAAAGATTTCTTGTATACAGCCGATCACCACGCCACCACTGAACGTAGCAGTATCGACAGGAATTGTTGTGGTCGACTGAATTTGGAAAGGCTCTCCCTCTTTTCGTTACTGTTTCTTTTTCGATACAATAGAGAATACATTAATAAAATATAAGTAAAAATTGTGAGAAAAAATAAAACCGATATTTTTAAAAAAAATGTAATATCGTTTGACTTTCAATTTTTTTCTCCAATCTCCAAATTAGATGGTATATCTTATTGAAGGCATTTATTGTTATTTCATTTAAGAAAAATAAACAGATAAAGGGTATCTGAAATACTTAATCGTGGCAAGCATTTCTAGTCTTCTTCGCATAAATATTATTTTGATTTAATTATAAGGGCTGAAAATTTTGTAATTAGAATCAAAAACTCATTGTATGCGAGAATTATCAATTTCAATCGTATTTTTTAAAAAAATGTATTAAAAATATGCAGAAAGTTATTAATTCTCTTACGGCTTGTATAAAAATGTATAACTTATATTTAAGCATAATATAAATAATTTGCTTCTCGCTATAACTATAATAACAATAATAAACCAATACTCATATAGATTACAGCTTAAGCAATCTAGCAACATTCAGAAAATTTCACAAAGAATTTAAAAAAAAATCAATACAAGTGGTAGGTTTGTGTGTATGTGTGTAATTCTTTTAACATTTTTATTTCACTAAGTTGTTTATCACGAACTCGGGTGGAAATTCTATTCTAGCCAGAAAACTGCTTCATCTGTGCAAACTCATGTGCATTTTGATTGTCTATACTAAAAAAAATCATTCTTCATTTACTATCTGAATTTAGACTTCCATATTTAATTTATTATTAAACAATTTTTTAAACGGTCGAATGATTTAAAATATTCTAAATCTGTAAATCTAGAGATTAAAAAAAGATTCAAGATACTTAAAAAAAGTTGTTTTTTACTAGAAGTGTCGAGATAGGTGCAAAATAATGACAAAGAACAAACGCAACTTGCCATTATAAATACAGAATTGATGGTAACATTTAAAATATTGCCTTCCTAGAATTTCTCTCTTCTTTACGCAGCAAAAGTTTTAAAAGTGCTATTTAAGATATCCAGCATTCAATTTTCTATCAGATGTTTTATAAACGTTTCTATTTTCTAAAAGAAAATTTGTTGTACAAAGTAGCTTTCATTTGTTGCAGGCTGGACAAAATAAGATTTGTCACAACAATAGTTCCAAAAAAGGATTTTAAGAGCGGCCACAGTTTTGAATATACTTTAGAATTAGTAAACATTTTGTTTTCCACCAAAGAAACAATGCCAATTTCCAAAGAAATCTAATTTCCGATACTTCTAAAAACCAACCAACGTTGTTTCGCAGATAATCCGTCCTTTACTATTGAGGTATCAACAGTTAAAACCACAAGGCAGACAGACGCAAGCAAAAGTGACATCACACGAGGCATACGGTGACACCTCTCCAATTCCCTTTTTTCTTCTATCAAAAAGGAGAGCTGGATCTCCGGACAAACAAATCCGGCACCGAACTCGCTACTTCCGTCGGATGCTGCCACAGCCAGTTGTAGGCTACAAAGGGACGTCAAACGTTCCCCCTAATGCTGCTGACACAACCACCTTCGCCATTGAATTGGGCCATCAAAGGGGGGCGAGAATCACCGGATCACATTGCACCAACCCTGTTCCATCTCTTATGTCCGTCTGTATCCTTCCAGCTCTGTTGTTGAAAGCTCGATCAGTGATACCAGCAGAAGCCTTTTTACTTCACTTCCTCTCCCCATCCCTCCCTATCATAAGGAAGTTCGAGAGGGGAGGAGGAGAAATTGGAATAATTAACTGCAAACGGCGTGGATGTGAGGTCAATTGTGGGAGGAAGATGAATGAAAAGGGTTAAAAGGCGAAAGATAGATATACTATTTCTTTCTAAGTGAGGAACTTAGTGGGCAGACTATTTGTTTAGCTAAAAGGAACGATATGATTTTGTGAAAGGTTTTTTGTTTCACAGAAATGGTATTCTAGAAATAGTGGATATATGATCCCTTAGAGTTCCAGATAGAAAATTTCTTTTCGTTTTTTGGAGCAAGGAAGGAAATAAATTAAATGAAAAAGCAAATATTGCGTAATTATGAAGCTTTCTGATTTAATATAAATGGTAAATATGAAGATTATTCTGAGAAAATGACAGAAATCGGATGATTTGATTCAGTTTGAAAGGTCAGTAAATATTTAAATACTTACTTTTTGTAGTTGTTGCTTCTATTTCTATATTACTAGGTACCTCACGTTTGTTTAAGAATTAAAAATCAATGTTAGCCAGAGAGAGTGGTCTCCTCAAAACTTTCTCACATACCGTCTATTAATGGTGATGTCCCCTCTCTCCTAGTTTACAATTATGGGTTTTTGCCATGAGTATTTAGATTTTAATTGTGCCCAAAGTTTAGTACTTCGTAATATAATAAAGAAAACTAGTAATAGCAAATTAACTGCATGGAATTGATGAACAACAGTTATGAAATATTGGTATTAGCTATGAATCTAACCTTTCTTATAAAACTGGATTAGAATCTTGAGCTATCTTATGACTATATATATATATATATTGGATACGTTTTCTCAAGCCGAGCAAAACCAAAATCTGACACAGAACTACAATTATAGTCACAAGATCATATACAAAATTTCATATATTTTAGTCATTTCCTTTTTGAGTTATAACTTTTACATGTTTGAGAGAAAATATTGAGGATTAGATGGTCAACCAATAATCCTACATACCCAATACACATTTTTATAGTTTCTCCTTCATTAATAGAAATTAGTTGTCTTGGGCGACAAGCTTGTTTGCCGGAAATAGTATTTATACTTAATTTCAATTAGGTTGCTTAAACGTAATTTCATTTTCAAGATTCCTTCAAATTCTCAGACATTAAAATAATATTATTTTAATAGCTTTATATCTAATGTATTCATTGTGCATATGAATTAACCGAATAAAATCAAGTCGCATGATGTCATTGATATAATTGCATTAAGAAAAAACACGAAACTATTTGGTTGATATATTTTCAAACTTTCCCGTTTCTCTGTAACTATAGGTACTTTCTTATTTTCTTATATAAACTACATAGTCAGTATCTTTCTTCCTTAGCTTTCAGAATGAAAAAACATCACGCCATAAAAAATTGATGGAACAATATAAAAACGATTCAGATATTATTATGAATCGCTTTTATTCTCTTCTGTCGATTCCTCAATCATTTGATTAATCAATGATTTCATCAATCAATTTCTTCATTAATATACTTTGAAATATGTTTAAAAGCTAATTGAATCTAGACTAGAATTTTACAGCAATTAAATTGGTGTCATTAAAAACACAATCTTTTGAGATAGAAAAAAATACTTTTGTAACTTGAGATGTAAAAAATACTTTTTATACGGGAAAATATTTTTTCGGAAGTTATCAGGAAAAGAAATCAAAATCTGAATTAATTTTTAAGATATGAAAAATTCTTAAAAATCGTTCGGAAGTGCAGATTTCTACTTTCCAAGTATAACTGTGCCAAAATTTAGTAGCTCTTCGTTAAACAGTCTTGTCTGCAAAGCATCAATGCGCATACACACATACAGTCACTTTCATGTTCAGTAGAATTACATCACATTAAAAAGTGTAATTATTTGAAATCAAGAAATAATGAAAAATCAACGGAGAAACAAAACATATTATGAATTTATTGTTTGATATTTTATTTTTGATCATTTCTTCTTCAAAATCTTGACTGATTATTCAAAAATCTTGTATAAAAACTTTAAGGAATTCAGAAATGGAGTAATTCTAACTTGTAAATTTATAACATATGTGAATAATAAAGAAAACATAATGTGTGTGTTTTTCCAGAATTAAAACGTAAAATACAACTCATATTTTAACTCCTTCCCTTTATTTTCTCCTAGGTAAAAGGAGGGTAAAAATTAGACAAAAATTGCGATGGATTCAATCTTATTAGTTTCTAGGGGAAAACAACAATAACGTAGTACTAGACCGGCGTTTTTTCTTTCTTAATGGTGTCTAATCCATGACATCATGATACAGTTAAACACATAATGCCCTGATCATCTATCTTCTAATAGTCACTTATTTTTCACTCATCTCCACTATAAAAACCCTATCTTGTTCTTCATATTAACTACGCAGTAATAAAGAAAATATTTCTTCTTTAGCTTTCAAAAGTAAAGGCATCAAATAATCAGTCATGTAATTTAATACTTGATAAAAACAATGAAAATGGTTTGAATTCGATGATGAGATAGATATATAAAAGAGCAATGTTTAAAAAATATATAAAAAGTCAAAAAAAAATTGAATGATATCTAACTTAGTTATATTAAAGATAAGTTTTAAAATTTTTAAAATGGTGTAAAAATTGTTCTTGTACTGTAAAAATGTTGGACATTATTATAAAAAAAGAAAAGTTAATTTTTTAAATATTTAATTTTTGATAATTAAATTTTAAATAATTAATTAAATTTTAAATTTTAAAACATCGTTCCTAGATGGAATTTAAGTTCAAATTATATTTGTGGCTAACTCATTAATCCACTGTAAAAATTTTGAGCATTATAAGGGAAAAACGCATGTAATTTCAATTTTTAAATAATTAATATTTGAAAGTTAATTAAATTTCTAATTTTAAAAACTCTTTCCTAGGTTCAAATTGACATACTCCAAAATATATTCCTACCGAATTCAGTAGTTTTGAGTTCACAATCTGCTTTATAAAGTGACAAATACACACAAAGACATTATTTTTGATTAGCAGTAGAGTTTTTAGTTATTTCCTGGATCTTCGAAAATAATATTTTCACTGATAAAATCCATATTAAAATATAAATAAGAAGTAAATTTCTTAAAGTTTTATAAATTATATGAAAATTTAAAATATGACATATAAAATGACGGTGAATTAAAAAAATTGATGGTATTTTACTCCTTTCAGAAAATTTTTCTTGAATCCCAAACTTTCTGTGAAGAGTAGCGGTAAAAGTATTTAGAAACACCTGATAAAATTCCTCTTTTAGACCCGAACTTACAAACGACAACTGAGTCTCAAAATTGAATGATTATGACATAAATCCAAAGCTTTCTCTCCGTACAATTTAAACTAGTTTCAGAATATATATATTTTTTCTTTCTGGCATCATAACATTACGTTACGAACCTAAAGCTTTCTCCATATCATTTAAAACGGTTTTAGACTTTTTCTCTCTCCGTTCTAAAAACAACCACTACCTCAGCTGAATCTTTTCCCTCTTCAGTCGTCTATCCAGATTCGACAGAGCACACTAAACAAGATCAATGAATACTATCCACGTGGTAAGCATACAAATCCTACCACCAATTCATTCATTCATTCTCTTCGCTCTCTCTAAGAGCTAAGAGCATAAGATTTTTTTCCCTTCCCTTACCTTCAACGTAGCAGAGCATCGGTTCACTATGATAGCGACTGTTGGTGGAAAAGCTGCAGCAGTGTAGCAAAGCACTGGTCTCTCTCTCCTTTTTACCTCTTGAGTCGTCGTGGAAGGAGAGCCCTCGTCCCGATTCAAAAGTGGGAGTCTGAGAGTTACTTCAGCGCAATTGGAGGATGTCTGAGAGCCCATTGCGCCCGGACTTGATGCTCTCCAGGGTCGGCCAAGCCTACTTCAAATTGCCGACCCGGAAAGGGCCGCCCTGGATAATGGCAGGTATTATATGTCGTCGTGCCGGTGGTGTACAGCTCACCGCAAAACAAAATAGTTAGTTCTCGGGAACCTTCTTAAACACTTTTAGAGTGTTAACTGGAGAGCTTTTATCACCATCAGAGAGGATCCTCGACTAACGCTTTTGTGTAAGTAAAGTAGTTAGTTTGGGATATGTAACAGTGTTGCCTCTGCAGATTGGTGAGGCATTTTTGTCAAAGCACATTGAAGTGGGGATTCATCAGAGCCTTAGTGTGCTTCAATTCATTTGGTTGCGTTGGGGATCTTAAAATCGGATTCGTTTTTTCTTTAATAAGGCAGGATTTACACCATTTGGGAGAAAACGTTTAAGGCAGCAAATGGTTGGGTGTGATTTCTCACCAATTGCTTGCGATTTCATTTGTTTTCGAGTGCCATTTTTATCATTCCAACGGTTTCAGTCCTCGGTCCGATTGGAATTTTTTTTTATGTTTTCAAAGATGATATGTTATAATAAATTATTTGCAGATCAGTATTTCACTCAAATGTTACAGTCAGAGAACTGATGAAACTTTCTCTTTTCCGCAGCATTTTCTTTTCTTTAATAAAGTAGGACTTACACATTTGCGAGAAAATGTTTAAGGCAGCAAAAGTTTAGATGTGATGTCTCTCCAATCGCTTGTGATTTCATTTGTTTTCGAGTATCATTTTATCATGGCAATGGTCTCAGCAATCGGTTATATTGGAATTTCTTTTAAATATATGATCAATGGGGGCATTCTATAATAATATATGAAAACCAATACTTGAGTCAAATGTTTTAGTTAAAGAACCGATGAAATTTACGGTTTTTCCCGGCAAATTTTATGAACTTGATACCTAGTGGTATAAATGATTTGATTACACTTGGTGAAAATCCTTTTAAGTTGAATCTGCATCAAATATAATTTACAACAGAATTAAAAACTTTTTAAGCGATAAATGATATATAAAATGCTCCAGACTATAATTAAGGCTAATCTAGATGATAAGATTTTTTCGGCTTTGAACAAATAAAAAAATGAATTTTAAATTACATTTTTTATTTGTATCTTTTAGCTTATTAATATCATTAAAATATTTTTTTCAGAATGAATTTGAAACAACCAGTGAAAGTGCGAAGCAAAATCAAAATTAATTATTAAGTAATTGCAGTTTATATAAAAATTAACATTAGCAATGTATACAAAACCGATTCTCAGAAACTCGTTTTAAACAAGGAACCAAACAAACAAAAAATTTGTCCAAAAACTGTAAAAACAGTATGTAAAGCTACAGAGAATGCATTGTATTATTGCCATTCACTATGTAAAGATCTTTATATTACACGGTAAAGTGAAGAAATTACAGAAAACTGATATCCAAAGTGGGGAAATTACAGAAAATTGATGGAATTTTATTTTTTACGGCGATTTATTATCTTGCTGAAATATGCTGAATCATTAAGTAAAAAGAGAAATGTTTATTTATTTTTAATATCTATGTAATTCAGCTGACTCTACAGATTCAAATTTAGAGATTATCGTTGGAATTATTAAAGGTGAAAAAAAAAATGCTGAATCTAGCTTTCACGTATTTTAAAAATGAATACTGTATGTGAATTACAAATCATTTATATATATATATATATATATATTAACAAAATAAGACAACCGAATCAAAATAATCAATAGAAAAAAATAGTCAATAGAAAATAGTCAATAGAAAAGGAATCCGGCCTGAAAACTTCGTCAGGAGCCACTTTCAAGCAAGGATTCCTAATAAGGGATTTTTTCTGTGAGGCATCGATGGACAATGGTCAAAAGTATTGACACCTCGTGGCCCGAAAATCTCCCGAAAATGAAGGCAAAAGAGACATACCAATTTTAACAGCAAAAGACAAAAACAAAGCAAAACATTAAAAACATCAACAAATGAAACAAATATATATATAAAAAGTAAAACTACATAAGAAAAATCACAATTAATGACAAAATTAAGAAAACCATAAGTTCAACAGACTTGTCCGTGGAATCAGCACACAGAAAAAATCCCTTATTAGGAATCCTTGCTTGAAAGTGGCTCCTGACGAAGTTTTCAGGCCGGATTCCTTTTCTATTGACTATTTTTTTCTATTGATTATTTTGATTCGGTTGTCTTATTTTGTTAATTAATTTATATTCATTTGTATTTTAGTTGTAGCTGCATTTGCGCTCTCTAAATACAATGATTGATTTAAAAACATTTTAATTCTTAAATTTTGTTTAATCAGTAATGATTTTTTAGCTTCGATTCCGGTTTTGGTTTCGTTTCCGTAGTTACTTCTGTTTCTGTTTCGTTTAAATAATTCTTTGAACATTATTCTTTGAATATAGTATTGTGGATTTGTTTCATTAATTGGTTCTTATTCATTTACCTTTCATTTTGTGAACTTTTAGCGTGTAATTCTGAATTGAGTTTTAATTTCGATTTCGACCTATTTGGTTTCGTTTTAATTTTGTTGCTCAAGAAATGTGTTTTGATTGTTTTAATAATTTTATGATTATATATATATATATATATATATATATATATATAATATACACTCACAAAATTTAAATCTAACGATAAAAAATTACGGATGTTTTTCTCTAGTTTACAGAACACAGATTTAAAAAAGAAGAAAAGAATCTGTGCTGTAAAAATATATGCTACGTATTTCATATTCCAAAAATATTTCTGAATAATCATATTTCAGAAATCTTGGAAACAACATAAATCGAAGAATTGCATCAAAACTATGTCTGTTGAGGAACTTATTAGTTCTATTTCAGTAACGAAAACCGTAAAGTCGGAAGAGGAACCGATTTTTATTTTTTCCCACTGGCCCTGCGGCGGTAGACTGTATCCTACAACCTTTTCAAAATAAATCCAGCAAATTTTCGCATCGGTAATCCGATAAAGAAAAACGACGATCCAATTTGCGCACCCCGATAATGCATTAAAAAAAAGTGTGGTGTGAAAAAAACCGTAAAGCGTGTGAGGGAGGGAGTTTTAAAAGTGAGAAAGATTAACTAAATAAAACGAAGAGACATCACAACGCAAGCCATTATCCTAAGCCCATTTGTAAACCATTAACAAACTCGTTTTTCAATGTAGTATAGGAGTTAGTCAAAAGAAGCACAGTATAAAGAGAAACCATCCATGCCCCCGAGCTGTATATAGTGCCCCCAACCCCCAAAGATTGCGGTCTTGCCCCCAAAAGACTCGCTGGAGCATAAGCGCTCGCGTCGTCAAACGTACCGGTATTTCGCTTTTAACCACTATAACTCGAGAAATTTTTTTATTAGAATTTTACTCCCTTTTAAAAAGCCCCGTTTTTCCATTGAATAAGGGCGACAGATTGAAATGGACAATTTAGAGGATTCCTTTCGCTGAGTGAGCAAGCGTAACGTTTTTAACTCGACTTTTTAAATCGGGATTTTTTAAAAAGCGCTTTAACTATTGTGATGTGGGTAGCTTTGTCGAGAGGTGGGCTGCGTGCGTAAATTTGTGAATGGATTTTCATGCGCTTTCGAGATCATTCAGAACACTTCTCTTTTCGGCAGATAGTGATTAAGTACAAATTTCTCTGACACGCGCTGTTTATTGGATGAGAACTTGAATAAGAGTTTTATGCCCTCAAAATATGAGAGAGATTCACTTTCAGATGTTTCAAGAGGAGTATCAAATGCAAGCAAGAGCACTGCAGAAATTTGGAGCATGTAAATAACAACCTCCATTGTTAATTTTATAGTGAATAAAATAAGTTTTAAAAAAGATTGAAATTCCTTTTAAAAAAGACAACTGCTGATATTTAGTTATAATAATAATATTAAAAAATTCTATGAATTTATCTAGTGATAAGGCATTTCTGAAATTGTTTTTTAATTATATTTGAAGTGATAATTATTTATTAAACTATCCTTGACCATTATAAAATTACTCTGATTTTTTTTACGGTATCATATTACGTCTATTTAAAATATCATGATTGTAACAAGGTAATGATATTTAGGGGTTTTTTTGCAACTAAAAAATATTTTTTTCTCGGAAATAAACTTTGGGATAAATTTCAAATAAGCTTGTAAGAAAAAATTTCTTTTAAAGTCTTTCTACCCAAAGTCATGGCAAACAAATCAAATTTGCAAGTTTCTTTTCAGTTCATGAAGCAATTCAAAATCTGTTAACTAACTTGTTTTATAAAATGGGGAACAGGCCGTAGTTACTCTTTCCCAACAATAGTCACTTTAATGACAACTTAAATTAAAATTAATAAAATCGCAACTTTAGCAAGCCTAGCCATCAATAATCTAAAAAATTATTTAAAAACCAAAATAAATCAATTAAAATTTGTAAAATAGTCAATCATTCGTTTTATCCTGAAGTTTCTAAAAAGCGATACACGTACCCCTAAAAGTATACGGTTAATTAATATAGGATGTACATAAAAAAACCCATAAAAGATTGCCTTAAGTAACATTGTAACACAAGGAAAACACAAAATATGAGGAATAAGTATTGTAATTATCACTGTTTATCATAAATCATATTTTCAAATTTTATACAAGACATATATGTCTACGAAAATATTTGCCAAGCGGAATTCCTTTATTCTTGTTGTAACAGTATCAAAGCAATAAAATAATTAGTATTTTCCATACTTACGCAACTTACGGAAGATATTTTAATCAAAAATGATGAATGCATGTGTTAATATATGCATTGATGCTCTACAGCAAGACCATTTGACCAAAGACTGTCAAATTTGACACATGTATACTTTGGAAGTTTAAAATTTGCATTTCAGAGAGATTAAAAAATTAATTAATAAAAAAGGAAGCGAGATTTCGATGTACAAACACGTGATACACACTCCATGATAACTTTTGAAAATATTCCCGGGTAAAAACGATTTTAATCTGCATTATAGTCCAAAAAATTTAAAAATTTAAATTGAGTTGCTACTACATTATTTATTTTAGATTAATTGACCTTTAAATGTACAAGGCGGAAGATACGTAACACGAAATCAAGTTATATGTGACATACATTATCAAACTAATTTATGCAAGTTTTAGCATATTTCTATTAGCTGTTTTTTATAAACCGCTACTTTTTTTAATTGTCAGTTCCACTGTTCAGGCATAACCAATAGGTAAGTATATGCATTTAGTAAGTCTAAACTCACCAGAAACTATAGGACAATGTTAAATATATCTCTCTTATTATATGATTAATATTTTTAACTATATTTTACAATATTTTCATTGTTTTGAATGAAACTCAAATCGTTTTCTTTGTTTCATCAAGTATTTAATCGCGTGATTTTCTTCCATTGTTGGAAACTAAAAACGAAGCATTCTGTCTGCAATTTTGTACGCGAAGTAAGAAAGTGAAATTGCACAATACCTCGATAGTTAGAAGAGAGATGAACCTAATACTTCCGTTTTTAATATCACTACGATGCATGGAACTCGACGCTATTAGGATAGCTCATATGCGCCATCAATCGAATAGATATAAAGCTTTTAAAATAGTACGGCCTTGAAATGTTTGACTAAATCTTGGATTTTATATATCTAACAGAATTTATTGAAGTTAAATACAACGAATACCAACGATGAACTAGCTAATCAACAAAGACGGTTAGTTAAGAATAAATATATTTGTAAGCTTGGTGCCTCTGATACAAGACTAATTTGTCTTCTTTGAATTTAACTGTAAAATTGCTTTCATTATCGTCCATTTTAATAATTTATTAGGTCAAGAACTTTTAGCTTCATGATAAGATGATTAGAAATTATTTCAGGATTATTTTCGTATGTTTTGGTGTTGAACTAACACTATTATAGAAGATCGAATAAAATGTAAAATTAATCCAGCAAATAATAGTACGTTGATTTAAATCATTTTATTTTTTGAGTTGATTTAAAGCCTTAACATTATTCAATATAATCTTTTTTAGCGGATATAATTTTTGGGAGTTTGATATAATATTTGGTTGTATTCAAATTTAAAAATATAAAATAAAGGTTAAGGAAGAGAAAATAGATTGGTAACCACTATTGAGTTCAACAAAGGTTTCAAGCAGATCACTTTACATAAGATCTTATAAATTGGTTTTTATCAAAGTAACACACTTTTGGCAATTAACATGGGCAAAATAGTGACTTTTTGAACGAACGATTTATTTCATCGTGGGAAACAGAGTTTTTACACGGGAATAGAAGCGCCAGTCTGCATTCGCACCAGAAGACAAAAGCGGAAACGATAGAATATTTTCCGCTCCGGAAATGATAGAATATTTTTTTTATTACGGGATTTCTTCTTACACTTTTCGACTTAGACAATTGACTCTTAGATACCTTTGTAAAAGATACACAGGTATTTATATATATAAAGTATTTTAGAAAAAGGTAAGGTAAATTTAGTATATTTAATTGATGCTTTTCAGAAAAACTAAACTTTTAAAATAACACTGTCTCTACTTCACATCAAAGTTTATACAACTTTGACTTTGTTTACATTATATCAGGGCAGCAATTTTAGATCATGCAGCGTAAACAGGATATGTTTTTCTTCCATACCGCTTGATTTAAAAACATACAGTGGGTAAAAAAAGTTTCCGTACGGTCACTAAATTTAAGAATAAATGAGCATAATTTGTAAAGTATTGCATTTTTTCTTTAAATACTGTCTATATGTGTTTAGTATAAGTCTATAGAAAGAGAGTTTTATAAATTTTCATTTTTACAAAACGAGAAAAGCATATTATTTGCAATATCTAAGTAAATTGAAAATTGTAGTGCAAAAAAAGTTTCCGTACGCTTTATGCAAATTCTTTCAGACATGTTTAAAACAGACCCGTTGTAAATCTTTTACGTTAGAAAGTTAATCACTGATAAGAAAACAACATATCGACAGTTGTTGAGTTCAAGTTTGTTCTTGATCGTCTCAAAGTGGAAGTTCCCAGAGCTATTCAAGAATTAGCGATTAAATTACGAAGAGATGGATTATCCATGAAAAGGATTAATGAAATGACTAAAAAATCGAAGTCTACTGTGCAATATATCATTGAAAGATATCGTAAACTCCATTCACTTGAGGATAGAGATCGATCCAGGAGGCCGTCAAAATTAAATCTCGTGCAAAAAAGGAACATCATACGCCAAGTTCAAGAAAATCCACTAATTAGTGCACCGCAGTTGGTAGCTGATTTAATGGTTATTTACAACATTAAAGTCTCAACTCAAACCGTGAGAAATGTCATTAAAAAAGTGGTTATCATGGACGTGCGACCCGGAAGAAACCCTATATAAGTTTGTGCAACAGGAAAATGCGCCTCGAGTTTGTAAAGAAGCATGTACGCAAGCCATTATCTTTTGGGGAATCCATTCTTTTTAGCAATGAATCAAAATTTAACATTCATGGGTCAGATGGCCGAGTTATGGTGTAAAGAAAACCAAACGAACAACTGCTAACTAAGAATTTATGCGGAACTGTGAAGCACGGTGTTGGCGGTGTTATGGTGTATGAGTGCTTCTGGATAGGGAATTTACAATTCATCGAGGAAAATAGGGATCAGTATGGATATCTGGATATTCTTAAACAAAATGTGTAATCTGGTGCAGAGAAACTATCTCTTGGAACTGGATTTACTTTTCAGCAGGACGATGATCCTAAACACACCTAAGATTTGCCAAGTGTGGCGCCTTTACCATGTTAAATAACAACTTCATAGCCCTCCTCAGTCACTCGATTTAAGCCCCATCGAACATTTGTGGGAAGAAAATGGCCGACAACTTAAAAAATATGACATAAAAAGCAAAGTTGAACTCAAAAATGCCATTAGTAGCATTTGGTGTAATATTTCTCCAGAAACAACAAAAAAAAACTTGTAGGGGTAATGCCACAACGTCTAAGAGAGGTGATAAAGGCCAAAGGAGGGCCCACTGATCATTAAATGTATTTTTGTTAAATGTATTTTGCATTTTTGAAACTTTTTTCGCGTGCTAAGGCACCGTACGGAGACTTTTTTGTTCTATGTTTACGGCATGTTTTGAGTTTTTAAGATTTATTATTCAATTTTGCCATTATTATTATTTTTTTAATATGAATAAATATTAAATAATGTTAGTTTTAACACATTTTTAAGTTTTCATTTTTATCATTATGAATTTTTTGTGACAAATTAAACTTTGATTCGAATTCTTATCTGCGTACGGAGACTTTTTTTACCCACTGTATATTAAATAAATAAAAGCCTCGAATTACATAAATAATATTTATTATTTTTTCTCATTAATTAATTGCTCAAAGATTATCTTTTTTTTTTTTTAATCTAACAGACATATTCTTTGATAATCCATGGTATTACACTCTCAGAAATTCCACTCTGAAAGATATTTTACATATTTCATTGATAAAAATCAATCAAATATGTAAAATAGTTTTTGTAGTGCTTAGTTCACGGTTGATATCAGTGGCTCTTGCGTTGGTCCAGAATCGAAAGTAAATATACTTGCTTCGGAAACCAGAACAAACCTCAGTCACGGCCTATTTTAATTTATCAGTCGCTGACAATAGACCCTCGCAACCGGAGTCCCTTTAGTCCAAACGACACCCCCGCGGAGTTCCGGGGGACAAATGCATGTACGGGATGTTTCTGGGGGTTGAGAACACCGTGAGAAGACGGAAAATTTGTCGATGACTAGCACGCGGAGAATTTCAAGTGTTCTTCCATAGCATGCCCAACTTAATATTCGAGTGGAAATCGGGTGGGGCCGCCCAGAATTACGTTAAAAAAGAATAAAAAAAGATGGAAGGTAGGGGGAGCAGAAAAGGACGTTGCAGAGATTCTTCCCTCTTTCTACAACGACAGGAACAAACCCACTGCTGCGTCTGAGAGGATCCGATGGTGCATAAGCGGTCGCTAAACACATGCGGTACGTTTTAATTTTGTCCAGCACCCCCCTCGCGTCTTATTAACTGGAAGGGTCGGGGGGAGGCCGAGTAAGAGGTTCTCGGTTTTCCAATATTAAACTTCGCGGGATTTTCCTACCCATTCGCACCTCATTTCCCTCCCTCAGTTCAAGTTCAACCGCTCTCGGATTTCTTTTGGGGTTGGCATTTTTTTTTAATTCAATAAAAAATTTAGTGTAAATAAATTTAAAGGCAAATTTATGGTGTGAATTATGATTAGAATGTATTCACAGATTTTTAAAATATAAAATCACTTTAGAATTCAGCCTTGGTATTTTATTGAATAAGTTCGAATTTCTTTCAACAATTCAAAGTTTTTGGTGTTTGAAAATGAACGTCTTAGTTTCCAATGCAATTAATAAGAAGAGAAGCTGGAAGAGTTTCTTGGAAAGCGTGACAGGATTTAAGAGGAATAGATTACAGTTAAAAATAACTTGGGTCGAGTTGGTATTGGTTTAGCTGTTTTTTCAGGTATATTCTTGTAGGAAGACTACCTATTGTAATGGTTCTCATGGCAAGACTTTGGGAAAAATTTCTTTATTTGTTTACCGGTCATAGTTCCTAGAACCACAAGCCACTCCTCGTTTAAAAGAATATACTAAAGGATAACGCTTGTCTATGTTATCTTGTGAACAGGATAACTAGAGTAATTTTGTTTGGATTTTAAGTAGGCTTGGAATATGTTGTTGGAAATGTAAAAATCTCAGACCAATCGTAATTGTCAATCTAGCTCAAAGGGGAAGGACATTTTTTTTTATTTCGCTATGACTTTCTTAGTATTGAAGATAGAGAAACAAATGCAGTTAGCAAAATCAGCATCTCATTAAGACGAATAATTTTTGAATGTAAAATTTTTTTATAACTGCAATATCATAGAAGTTAGGCACAGAAAAGCGATTTTCAATCCCTATTGTGGACTGTTTTTAACATCAACAATTTATGTCGCAAGATAGTAAGGAATCTACCTTTGCCTTCCAGCTTGCTGAGAGAAATTTTTTTTTTAATTGAAAAAAGATTTTTTTTAAGTCAGCGGCAGTGTTTCTCCACCCCCCTATTTTACTAACTCAAATGTTATGAAGAGTTCTGTACTTTCAGGAATTTATATAATATATCCTTTTATAAGATTACATATTTACATAGCCGTAAAATCTGTGCCATCAAAAAAAAAAAAAAATTACAGCAAATATTTATAGGTAAGGGAATTAAACTTATAAAATGAGGGATGAAAATTTGTAAATGTAAGCATCTTATTAAAAAAATATTTAATAAAGACAAGCTAGTTTCAAGAAATAATTCTGATAAAGGTACTTAATTTTTCTTATTTTGCCTGTAAAGAATCTTAGAAAAATGTACAATATTTAGATTTTTAAAATTTAATTATACCATTCTAAGCTCCAAATGAGAAGCATTTGGGTATTTGCAGCAAATGGTAAGAGCTATGGTTCTATTCTTTAAGATTTATATTGGAAATACTATGTAATTAAAAAAAAATCTATAGCAAGAAATTTCATATATTAACCAATCTGGTTGTTTGGTACATTTGTTTCTCATTCTGCTTGAATGAATTCAGTATAATAATCTTCATGTATTTCGCTTATGAAGTATTGATAGCAAAGATCCAAAAATGTTCATCTATATTATATCTATGTATTATAAGGTCACATCCTTTTTCCATCTACAAAATGCATAGTGGTTTCCCAAATGAAAATGATGCAGTTCATCTGACATACGTCTCGTGAGAATCGACATCTCTTATTTCTCCATTTATTCTACCAAGAGTTGCACTTATTCAAAAATCTAAAGTTTATACATTTATAACTTTTCCCATCAAATTCGAAGTATTGTGTACATAGAATAAATATAGATTAAAAAATTTTAAGAGAACAGTTTAAAACAGATTAAATTTAACTATTCGATAGGGTGTAGTACACAAAATATATATATATATGCACTTAAAAATTTTATAAAAATAAATTTTCAGTAAAGGCAGTTAAAATTTTCATCCATGCAATTTTATATGAATTCGAATATTCATTTCAGAAATTTTATTATTTATACATTAAACTAGACAAAGATTTAGCTTTTCCATATTTGAAGAATATTTAATCAAAATCCAAAAAATAAGTTAGTGATGAAAATTTCACAGGGGGAGAGGAAAGGGCGGCGGCAAAAAACATTCATCGTTTTATGTAAAATAAAAATAAAAATGAAATAACTATCTTGTCTTGAAGCAAAATCGCATATGGATGAGTTTCGAATGAATACCCAATAATACAAATAAAGAAATCGAATCAGGTCTCTAAGTCTTGCACAGGCTTTTTGGAATAATTTTGTTTATTCAAGTCATACAAGGAACATGGAATGAAATATTCAAATACTCATAATAATTCAGATATTCATAAGTCAAATACAATATGGAATAAAAACGGTTGAGACCTTCTAATTTTAAATAAAATTTTCAAAAAAATTCTAAGCACCTAATCGTTTACCAGGAGACGATTCGTCAAAACGTGTATAGTTATGTTAGTGTAATTATTAGAAAGTAAAGAATTTTGAAAATAAAAATTTTCTGATTTATGAATAATTCATTTAACGATAATAAGAAAAACAATGGGTTTGAATATTTGTTTATTAGGCTACCATTTTATTAGAATCAATCAAAAAAAAAAGTGCAAGCAAATTGTTGCCGTTATGAATACTAAACATAATGCGATCATACATCGTTTTAAGAGAAAGAATCCTCCCCCCCACCTCTTTTGCATAAAAAAACGAAGTTGGAGCAAGAGGAGGCGGGGAAACCTTTTAAGCAGACTAAAAGCGGGTTTTTGTTTGAGCAATGTTTGAACAATTCTCTCATGAATACGTTGAAAGGCTTAGGGACTAAGAAGCTAAATCCACGGGAAAGAACTTCGAACTTCGAAACCAAGAGAATTATCACTCTAAAAAGATTTTTTTTCTCCCGACTAAAAGCGTGCAAAGTGTCAAACTGATTTTTTTTTTCATCTTCCACTTATTGCTTTATTCCTTTGCAGATTTCATCATATTTTGAAATAAAGAGAAAAAAATGCTGTAAGCAGTGTTAGCCTCGACGTGACTAGACTAATTTTATGGTATTTGAAGAGCCGTTTAAAGTTTTTTTGCAAAACAGAAGCGTAAAAATTAAGGAAGATACTGAAAAGATCTTGCATATGCAATTGCAAAAATTATTGGTATCGCGATTGGACATATGAATTGTTTCCAAAAGCTGAAAAGCGTATAATAATTCGAAGCTGTTTTGGAATGTTTTTAGATAAAATTAGAACTATACTGAGTTATATACCCTGAGTTTCTTGAAAATGAAGAATTCGGTCGTTCCTATCTGATTCTAGTTTAATTTAAATATCGTTACTGATAAATTAAATATCAGTATGTCATAAAGTTTAGCAATAAATTCTGGAGAAGTAAATTATTATTATAATAGTCAATAGAAATTCACTTAATTATGTTTGGATTAACAAAATATTTTTTTATAAACATCCTAGCGAAATAAACTGCGAGATATTCTCTCCAAAACTTTCTCGCATATTTCTATTAGTATTTTTTCTCCTCCTTAATACTTAACATGTGGTTAATAGTATTCGAAAATCGAGTGCGTGTTTTAGATGCGTTTACTAGCTTACTGAAACTAAACTGCATTACGATATTTGAATTATTACGTTGACATGTTTCCTAAATGTATAAAAATCAGTCATATCCGAGCTTAAAATGAGGCGAAATCGTGATGCGTTACAGAATTGGCCACTCTTCGATATGGATTCAAAACAAATCATATCCAAAACTGTCGAAGTAGAATAGAGATAATTTTTTCAAACTTTCCCAAATGCAAGCCTACAGCTGATAATATGGAGATTATGGAACTTTTTTTCTATATTATTGTGATTTTCTTGGATGTAGGTATAAAGTGAATCTTTATATAAATATGATGTAGATGAGAAAAGGAAATTCATATAGATTGGGAAGAATATTATGACTAGTAAATTTAGAACTATAACTCCAAGTTTAATTGTAAAGTAGAGTTAAATTTATATCCTGTTTTGTTGTATCAGGTACAAACCAATAATAATACTCGACTGTATCAGATAATTTTTTTGTAGATCATAAATGATTCTTTCTCACTCGGAATGAAACCAGGTATTTGGTGGGTATCAGTTCTTGCATTTACAGAGTGTTAACTGGTATTGATATGAATATGATTCTAAATTTGGATTTTACTTCATTGGGAATAATTGACCGGTGGACGAGAAGAATTAATGTAGTTAATTCAGAAGACAGAGAGGATTTTTCATTGATATGGGCACCATTATCTGGGTTAGGAGGACGATAATAATTGAGGATAAAATTAGTGGGATGAGGGGACAGCAAGCATGCTTATACCAACGTTGAGCTAACCTAGTATTTTATGCCATATTTATGTAGTATCATCCTATTAAAAAGATTATCAGTTAAAATCAAGAAAATCCAAATATGATATTGAATACTGAATATATTGTCAATCTGTATTGATTTTGTGAATTTGATATAGTACCACTTAATGTATTGTGAAATTTCTAAAATTGTGTAATATAGCCCTTTTTAGTGAAATAATATTTTCTAATTTTTCAATTCCTTTCATTTTAAAATACATGCCACCTTTTTTTAAAAAAATAAATAAATAAAATTGTACTTTTTATTTTCAATACAATTTGACATAATTATTTAGAGTTCATATTCTAGCAAAATTGGCCATCTCAAAAATTAAATAAAACTAACCCTCATCATAAAACAGATAATCCAACACATTACTGAAATGCTTTCTGATATTAGTGCGAGGCAATTTTTAAAAGTCATTCTTTTCTACTTTATATGACAATTTTTTCTCTAAATTCTTTTTTCAGTGATGACTATTTTTACAGCAACACAAATGTTAAAATATTGCCTAGCTGTTATACTTTGACATGAAATATTTAGCCTTTTGATGATGATATTCAATGGTAATGCACAAAATAAGAGATAAACAAAAAAAGGTATAATTTTATTTTTTAATTGAAAACCCTTGACTTACATGTCTGTATGGTTCACTTCTAATTCATAAAATCCTGACGAATCTGAAACACTGATGTTAGGAATACAGAAATAATAATAAAAACAAGTCTTATTGATTTTTAAATAAATACATCAATGATGACCAATGATTCAAATATTTCCAATTGATACAAAGAATGTCCAGATGCTTATACAAAGGAAAAATATGCTGACATTTACAATTGTGTGTCATGATGTGAATAAAAACATAAGGGAGAAAAAAAAATCAGATGTCACAAATTGGACTATTTAGCTCTATGGCTTTCTTAATATATTCCATGAGCTGAATAAGATCCGCCACCTCGACCAGATGGATAACTCTGAAATAGAAATAAATAAATAAGAATGAAAATAACTCGAATTTAAGGTTACACTGAGGATAAAATAAAAATACATTTGTACTTTCATCCACTAGGTCCACATTTTATAATATTCTACAATTTAAATTCTAAATTCAACAAAAGAACATCTCTATCGTTTCTATTGCCTAATTATTTTATTTACGGCTCAATAAGGCTCCTAAATTTCCATGACTTTTCTATTGCTATAACAATGCTATGGAAAGTGAAAAAAGCCTTTTATCTTGTGTAGTCACTTAGCAAAAAATCCCATTTCCATAATTTTACTTTCTCAGGTTAAGTGAAATCATTTAGTTAATTTGTAATCATAATAAAGTTATTTCTGAAAATCTTATGGGAAACTTGAAGAATCATGGTGAATAGTCAAATTTGGTTTTTAAAATAAACATCTTTGAGGTAAAAAAAAAATTAATGACCAGTATTAAAATGGTAGATTTGATTATGGAACTGAATAATAATAAAATTTACTAAAATGGCAAAAACTATTCAATTAAAAAAGAATCGAAGCATAGAATACACCAGTAACTACTGTATATTTTTCATAAACTTTGAAGCTAAGTTACTTTAAATGTTTTTCAGCAAGTTTCTCGCGAAAATCTAATTTAAGCACTTTAAAAACTTTATTTACATTATAGTTTGATGTAGATATTAAATTTTTTCTAAATGTTTATTTAATAGATACCACCAGATTATTTTACATGATCATAGAATAATGGCTTGAAGAAATGACTTAACGCAATCTGCAAAACATGTAAAAAAAGCAGCATTACAGGTAACTTTGGAAAACTTACCACTTTTAACTAATTTTACATATTGCATTACATATAGTCAGATTTCAAATGCATGTTGGAGCATTTTTTTTTAACAATCTATGTTCAGTTCAGTTCAGTTCAGTTATATTAACGTCCCGTTTAAAGCAACACGAGGGCTATTTTGGGACGGACCTCGTAATTTTGAACCACGGTCAGATGACGAGGACGACAACTGAAGTGGCACCCCCCTCTCCACACCACACCACACCAGCGGGAGGACTTTGGCCTGACAGATTTAACGTGCAAGAGACCCCCTCACACGACGGATCTTCGGTGGAATCGAGTCTCGAACCTGAAACCCTCCGGTTCCGAGGCCCGCTTTAACAATCTATGATTACAGAACTTAGGATGTAACTTTTTAAATTTAGAAGAATCCAAAAATTCTAGTTTTCGACTTTTACATTTGAATCTCCCATATATGTCAAGCATTTCATATTTATTTTTGGAAACCCTCAACAATTCAGTGCATTAAAGGTACATTTTCTCGGCATATTGCAAAAAAAAAAAAAAAAAAAAAAAAAAAATCGCACACAGTATAAATGTTAAAATATTCTGCAAAGAAGTAACTGCGGGAAAAAACAACAGCGATGGGTTCAAGTCACAACTAAAGCAACTTTACAAGCGTATTTCCCGCCTATGCATAAAATTAACAGTGAAAATCCTACCCCCCCCCCCAGCTTTGTTTGCTTACCAATGCAAGAAGTAGAATGAGATTTAAAAAAATGGAACCTATATATTTTTTGATCTATGCATGTATACAAATGTATATTATATACTATCGTCGAAGAAACTTTTTTCAATCTTCAATGCATATGTATTAGCGACCAGCATCACTTCCTTCTATATAATCCGCATTTTTTCATTCAAAAATGAGACAAAACAAAGAAAATTTATTCTATATTAGAAAAAATCTAAATTCCAGAAAATTTAATCTTCAGAAAGAAAAATAAACAGTTTTTAATGACGTTACACACCTTGACGATATAACATAATTACAAAAGAAAAAGTTCCAAGAAATTATCTATAATATTGCCAGCGATGTTTGCGATTAAAATAATGAGCTTTCCGTGACTTGTAAAGGGTTTCATTCCAAAAAAAATTCTTAACTTCAAACCCCTTTCCTACAAGTGCGTGTGTGCAGGCTTTCTCCCTATCCTTTCATTGTTCAAACTTCGTTACACCATTGGAAAAACTGTATTATAATGCTAAAATACCGGACAATACATTTCTCAATTTAAAAAAAGGTTTAAAAATATTGCAAATATCTTTCCAATTTTAGAGATAACACCATGAGACTTTTTGTGTGTGTGCCTTTACTATGGTATAACAATCATTTTTGTAATACGATCATTTATTTTTCTGTAATTTACTTATTCAGCCATTTGATTCGCTGTAACCTGTCTAAATAAATTCAGCATAATGATTTTTATTATAAGCACACGTTATTGCTCAGGATATATAAGACGGCGTTTTCAATGTAAATTGCTTAAAAGAACTTTACCGATCAGAATTATATTTATAAATGCAGTGGAATTTAAAACTGACGAAGCAAAAATTTTTGACACGATCTTTCTTTATCCAATATCAAATATTTTTCTAATTTAGGGAAGGGTTAAGGCATTAGTAAAATGAAAGGTAGAGAGCATACCTATTTCGTTTTCATTTTATAACATCTGTGGAAGATTCGGAGTTCCAAGAAACATTATGACATTTTTAACAATGAGATTAGATTTATTTTACACGAAAAAGGAAGGAAAAAGAAAAAATATCATAGCAAGTAATCAATAGAATAAGTACTCATAGTTACTGATTTAACATTCTATTACTTCTCCCGAAGAAAGTGAATTGCATAAAGACATTTCAATGTTTCCTCACTCTATATTTATCAGCAATGATCTAAAATAACCTATTACTGTTTTTTATAAATTGTAATAAACAAAACTCACCCTTCTAGAGTCTCTTGGTTGATTTCTGTCTTGATACCTGGAAGACGAATTACTTGGTGGATGCCTGGAAGAAGGGTTTTGGGGATTTCCTTGCATAGGAGGACCTCTGTATCCACCTCTATTACTGTTGTAACTACCTGAACTCATTGCTCCCCAATATCCGCCAGAGCCACCAACAGGTGGAGGTGGTCTGTAAGTATATAACATGCCTTCTTAAATTTTCAAAAGCAGAAAAATATTATATTATATATATGAAGATTTAGAAAATTAATTTTAAACATATCCTGCTAATGTTCCCAAAAACTATACAGGCAACAAACGTAGCATTTTACATTCAATACGTTAAAATAAAAGTAGAGCCAAATTTCATTCATTGAGCTTGTTTTTGAGTAATTAATCCATTTCATCTCATAAATTAATTCTAATAAAAAAATTCATTCCAACCATAAAACAACTTTTTTTTTTATCCAATAAAAAGAGTAATTATGACGATTAAATCCTTTCTAATAATGAAAACATTTAAATAGGCCGAATAAGAAGTGAAGACATGAACGACACTTTCAACATACCATGGTTGATTTTCATATTAATCATGCAGTTATAATGATAACAATAATTTGAGCATTCATTTTGCTTGTAAAAAACCAAGCACTTTAGGTTATGAAATTATACAAGTTGAAATTTAAAAACAATTCTACTTACACAAAGGACTGTTGGCTAGGTGGTCCATAAGCAGGATTTTGACTTGGGCGCCTGGAATCACCCCATCTGTTGCGAGAATCTGCAACAATAAAATAAAATTATTCTACAAAAAATTCTAATTATGTATCATCTGTTTTAGATAATTACTATTGGTTTCTGAACTAATTAAAATTCATCTATCCTACTTCAAATACAAACAATTATTTAGACTTTAAATTAAAAAGCTTAATCAAAGGCGATCCATAGGAGAGTTTTATTCAAAATTTTAAAGCACAATAATAATTAAAGTGCTCCTCCTGAAGAAAACTATTTGAGAATATTATGAAATTATTGCTATGAATTATCATAACAAAAATAAAAGCAAATTGTAACAAATATCTGAATTATTCTATCACATTAAGCAGAATTTTTAAATAAACATATGATTACAAATTATACACATTTTAATATTAACAACATTATTTAGAATAGTTTTTTTAAAGTAATTGTAGAGGAAATTTTTAATCAATTTATCAACAGATTCAATTTTTAAGAAATTGAAGAATTCGTGAGCGAAAATGAGGCTGTTCTATTTATACGTCACAAATATTCTTTAAAAAAAAATTAGCAATTTAAAATATCATTATTAACATGTTTAATATCATCTTGTAGGGGGTTTTATATTGAAAAGAATAAACCAGACAAGAAGAGAAATAATGTGAAATAAATGCACCAATAAAATATTTTTTCATGGGCCAATTCGACGCCTCCTACTAATATATTAAGTTTCACAGATAGATAGATATAAAATTTTATTTTGTTTTCGTAAATCCTAATGACCAACAAATGCATCAGGATACATGAAATTACCAATTATATTAACCCATTTATGCCTAAGATTAAAAAAATTGGAATTTTTATATGAAATTTCTATGTTAGGTGTATAATATATATATATATATAATAAAAATAACTTTAATGTGAGGGGTGTTCCAAAAATGGAGCAGTAGGCATAAATGGGATAACTAATTACATCGAAATGATTGAGATTCAAATACGAATCGATTTCAAAACATTATTATCTGGATACATTAGGTAAGCATGTATGCAAAAATGCGTAGAAATGATTTATTCTTCAAGCACACTTTCAATACTACACCTCAAGTACAACATTGCAACTTGAACGCAAAAAGATTACACTGCGAGACGCTGTTTACGATATAACAGTACTATATAAATCAAATGCATAAATATTTGGTGTTGAAATAATCATTTTTTAAAAATCTAGTTTTCGTAAATATTATTAGTTTAGTTTCTCTATAAGAGTGAACTTTCCAAAACAATAAAAGACAATTCATTTCTCGACAGATGTGACTATTTCAAATCAATAAAAAAACATTAAATACCGTGGAACTAGGAATAGAAAACGTAAGGGAAGAAAAAAGAAGAGGGGAAAAATCATATCCAGACAGCAGACAGGAATAATAACAACGGCAATTTCCTACATAAATAGTTCCCCCAATCCGTAATAGAATAGGACGGTGTGGGGGTGGATAAAAAAAATAGTTATTTACGAGGAGAGAACAGAGAGTAGTTGCATCCACAGATGCTAATATTTCGAATCTCATTTGGGGATCACGCTTGACCCGTTCGGGATATAAGAACAGAATGGCAATCCGTTAAGGTCATAAATTCGGGAGATTTTCTTTAAGCGGAAAAGTAGGATAGGCAAAAGCAGCTGTTTATTTAATGAACAAAAATTCCTTTAATGATTATTTAAAGGGACGGTGGATTTTTTAGGACCCATTAGGCACTTTTACGTATTATTCACCCAGGGTTATGAAAATTTTTATACATATATATTAAAAAATATAAATACGTCAAATTTCTTTAAAAAGCTTTTCAGGATATAATATAGTTTTTAAAAATTAAAAGTTATATAGATTTTTTTTTATTATTTTTCCCCTTACTGATTTTTAATTCCAGATAAGTGCTAATTTTTTAGAAATATTTTTATGCATATTTACTGAATTTTCCTATGAAATTTATATTTTTCTGAACTAAAATCGACTTTTAACTATCTAAAATATATCGAAATCTGCATTTAAATTTTTTTAAAATTTCTCCAAAAATTAAAACAACTGGAACATTTCAAATATGTTTAGATGTAACTACAATATCATTTTAAGAAAAGTCAAAGCATACTTTTTTTTCCTTCTAGACCGTTCAAATATTTATTTTACTGTACCATAAATTAACTAATAAAATTAGACGAGCAGTATCTTTAAAAATGGCTTTAACAAAACTAACACAAGCATTTTATTGCTTTTTTTATTTAATTCTTAAAAAGGCAAAATAACTCTCAATAAATAAAACACGACATAAATTATTCATACTGCAGTGTAATTAAAATGGGAATAACAAGTATATGGAGTTGGAAGGAGGGGAAAAAAAGTCGTAAGCGAGAAAAATATGAACGAAAGGAATGCCAGGAAATAAAAGAAAATAGTCAGAAAGAGGAACCAGCTAACTTGATATTCAGTGTGGGGTTCGCAGGAAAGCCCGTACCTTTGAGTGCTAGGTAAACAAGTTGGGCGGCCGCGTTGCGTCCGGTACAAGGCAGCCATAAACACAGGGGCGCAGAGAGCACCGGGGCTTCATTCGATCGCTGCCTCTAGTACCAAAGGGAGGTTTTTAATCTTGCTTAGGGGAAAAAAAAAGGATGAGGCGGGAGTTTTTTTTTTTTTTTCTACGAGCATTTTGATATTTTTTGTTGCTATGATTTATGATTTATCCTTCACAGTTCGGGTACAGTTATGAGTATCACACTCATTGAAAATTGAATTTTACTATTCCATTTGCAAAATAATGATAATAATAATAATAAAAAAGCCCGAGTTAAGAATTTTAACTTTTTATTACCCAGAATTTTGAGGAGCAAATTTATGGAGAGTATGGGATTTCAATATAAAGAAATTAGCTTTAGTTATTGAGTTCGAAATCTTACTCTTAAGAAATCTAGCAAAATTAATAAATATGTTCGTAAATATTTTAGTTAAACTGAAAGATATAAAGCTAATTCACATATGTACAAAACGCATAAAATAAAGGCAAATGTAAATACAAGTACATTAAATTGAAGAACTAAATTTATTTTCAACATTTTCTAAAGATAACCTAAAATAAGAAAATTAAACTCGAAAAAAAAGTAGCTTACAAGTTACAGGCAAATTATTAAAAGCTTCTTACTGAACTTTAAATTTTGTTTAATAAGTCTAAATTACACTAAAAAATTTTATAATTCAATTTCAAATATAACCAGTTAACTATTCCGACTTCTTCGGAATTTGCGCATCTAAACTGTCATACGCATACGTATATATAAGTATAATAACTGTCACTGAATTAACTCGTCTTAAAGCAAAATGTTGTACTTTTTCCATGACGACTATACTCGTCGAAAACAGTTAACTGGTTAAAAACAATCAGCTACAAAATTGCAAAATTTTTTTGTATGTTTTTTCTTTGAAAGAAGCATTAACTTCTCTTATTGTAATAAAGTCAAGAGTCTGAATAAATTATTTTATTTATAACTTTGAATGATCTCAATAAAACAAATGCAAGATAAGCTGTACTTACTTTATTCATGAGAACAAATAGCTAATTTCTTAAAAATCAATGAAAATAATTTTTCTTGGAAATATTCCAGGACATACAACAAAACAAAAAATTATCTATTAATCTATAATTTGTTCATTGTTCAAGACGATTAGATTATTATACTTTTACTTCTACTTTATTTGTTAATAACTTGATAAGCAAGAAGCTATTAACAGAAGGATATAATAACTTTATCAGAAATTTAAAAAATATATATGCAAATCTTCTATGAAATGTAAGGCAATAATTGTAATTTATGCCAAATATTAATATCTTACAATACGAATAATGTAAACACTTTAATGAAAAGAATGAATATAAAATTTGAAATATTTGACTTAAAAAATTATCCGTTATGCCAGAAAAACTTTAATATCATAAATAATACTTCTAAATGCTTAACAAAAACTATTCAATATACCATTTTGAAGTGATTAGAAATGTGTTAAAATTTCTAATTACTGTTTTGTGGATAAATTTTGTCACACTTCAAAATAGATTATATTAAATAAACAAAAAATACATTTTAAAATGTATCAAACCACGTAACTTTCATTAGGATTAATACGGCCTACAATTAGAATTAAAAAATTTAACCCAATAAAAATTAAGCACAAACAATCACAATATTTACTAGTAAACATCCAAATTGATAGAGCAGGTCATTACTTA
This sequence comes from Argiope trifasciata, assembly GCA_026543055.1. Classification (NCBI taxonomy): domain Eukaryota; kingdom Metazoa; phylum Arthropoda; class Arachnida; order Araneae; family Araneidae; genus Argiope; species Argiope trifasciata. The sequence goes on along the minus strand of JAPMOQ010041062.1, from coordinate 5,828,251 downwards.
ATGATTTCGAAGAACACATTTAATGAATGAAATTTTATTACGCTGAGTCCACACTGAATGTGATTGAACAGCTAATCGTAAAATAATTTTGATATACCAAGCTGATAATAAAAATTAATGAATCATAAAGTTAAGAATACCATTATTTAAGAGACTTGAGAAAATTTTAATTACCACCTAGATAAATATTCGCATGCAAATGGTAGCATCAATTCGAAACAGCCGTTAACAGCTTTAAAATAATAAAATTCGAAGCTTAAGAATTCCGTCAGTTTTAATCCCAGAAAAAGGGAGTTACTTTTATTTAAAACGTAAGTGCGCCAGGATAATTTTATTAAATACGATTAATAGGATTGGATATTTTATAAAATTGCAAACTTTATAATTTTAACAATTTTGTTATAAATTCAAACAACATAAAGTACATAATTTAGTACTTCATTAAAAGCATTTTTCTAATAAGAAGTATATACCTACTTTTAATTGTTTGTTAAGTTTCAAAATTGTTTTGTCCAATTTAGCTAATAGGACAATGCCAGTAAATATCTTTTAAGATAAATACAGGTCTTTTAAGATAATTAAGATTTGCAAGGTAAAAGATTTTTTTTCTCTCTCTATTATTTGTAATCATTTTTTTTAAAAAAAAAACTTAATTTATACAAAAAAAAGGAAAAAGCATAATGTAAATTAAAAGTAAACCCAAATAGATGATTACTATTTAGATTTGTGATTTTTACGATCATGAATATAAGTAGTTTTATGACTCCCACAAAATTTTCAAGCAAAAAAATGGCAGGAAACTATTAAGGAATTTGGAAATCTACATTTACATTTCTTTTAAGACATCAGAAAATAAAATAACAGTAAACAACCACATCATAAATTAGAATGGTAGTTTATATAAGATGATGATCATATGTATTCCCTTATCTGGCGAGTGGTAATTCTACTTCAGACAATCGAATGCATTTATTGAGAAAGAGAATGCATAACACCAAATAAGGCACATAGAAATAGGGTTATAATGATTACACCAGTGGAGTAGCGAAGGTAAACTGCATAGGGAACATAAAGAGGTGTTTTTTTTAAAATCGTCCCTATTACAAATCAGCAAATGCTTAAAATAAATGATTGGCGCCATGGGCATTATATGCCTCTTGTGTTGTTGTTGTTATTTCTTCAAAGTATTTGAATTTATCTCAGAGGCGCTTTTCTAAGATTGGTGCCTAACATATTTACAATCCCCTTGCAACTCCTAGTCCCTACGCCTCTAAGATGTATATGTGTTGACCTTTCATTATGTAGATTAGCTAATGTCCTATGTTGCTTTACTTTTCAGTCGTCTTCTCATGGTAACTAATGAAACAAAAAAGCGTCAACCTATTTTCTATCTCTTAATCAATTTTTTGCAATAAGTATTTCCAGAACATGCGCCAACATTCATAAACCCTTTGCACTCGAGAGGTGACTCATGGTCACCATTCAAGACGGTGTATCATTTTAAAATTTTATTTATTTTAAAATTTGATTTTTTTAACAATACCTACAGAATAGCAAAAAGATGTAAATTAACTTTTCGGAGAAATTCAACTTGAAACAATTGTATACATTTATTTTTCGGAACAATTGAACAAGCCCTTGTATTAGATTAATAATTCTGCATCGAACTGCTTTTCAGAGAGCAAAAGATTAAATCTATTTCTGCTTTAATTAAACTTATCTTTTTATACTTGGTAAATTAAGAGCTCACTATACTATTCTTTAAACACATAAACACTCGAAAGAAAAATCTGAGCACATAAAATTCCATATCCCATTCTTTACTTAAACCATTCCTGGTTTCTTTTAAAGAATTCAATAACTAATTTCTGCGGAGGTGTAAGAAAAGATATTCCCTTCACATGAACAAAGAGAGTGCTGTCGATCTTCGACTCATGCCTCTTTTTCTCGCATCTGCGCCCTTCAGCGAGGAATGCTTAAATAAGAGGTAGTAAACGCTTCCTCCTTCGTTCCTCCCTCCTTTTCCCTTTCCCGCCAATCCCGGAGAGAACATACAATATCTCATTTCCTGTTGCGCACAATGGATCCCGAGCTCCAGAAATTTCGAAATCCGATGGTTACAGGAAGGGATATTATTCGCGACGATCCGCCCGCAATCGAAATCGATATGAAACGATTGTTGCGCCCCGGCATAGGATAAAAGGAATACAACGCACACACAGGAGGGAGAGAATAACGTTAAATAAATAAAAAATATAAAAAACCAAATAATAATACTAATAACAACAGTACAGACGTTATAAATAAATAATAATAATAAAAAAAAGAAACGAAGGATGAGGCAAAAAATATTAAAAAAATGGGGCTCTTCCTTTTGTCACGAGCGCACGCGGCACAAAGATCAACAAAAGCGAACGCCCGAAATTCGGGAAAATGGATTCGCCGCAAAAGCAATATCAGGAAAGGAAAGGGGGCTTTTGGAACAAATAATCTTTTAAAAGCAGATTGCTTTTTCTCCTCCTATGTCTTCTAGTTGCTTACTTTTTTTCCCCCTGCCCCTTTCCTTTATTCCTTCTTTCCGATAAAATTGAGCCATCGTTAGAAAAAAAAAATATAAAAGAAAAGAGAGGGAAAAAAATGCATCGCATCGCAAAAATGCGTTTTAAAATTTAAGTGCCTTTTTAAGTGAGAGGAAGGTATAGGGGATGGAAGAGTTATGGATTGGAAAACTAGAGCAATCGAGGATCTATAATCTGAAGCCTACTTTTTAAGACGGAGAGAGTTATTCTTACGTTTGATTCACAAGATGAAATTTAAAGCCGAACTTGGTTCTTTTTTTTTATTATTATTATTATTTTAACTAACTACAGCCCTACTGACAGAAGCTGCTCTTGGAGTATGTTTTTAAAATAATCTATTATTAGTTTTAAGGCTCAAAGTAGATTCTTGGAAGAACGGATGCATTTAAAAACTTAGCAAATCCGAAAGAACTTACTTTTTATAAAGTCACATATTTACAAAAGGATCATATTAAAAAGAGCCATTTGTAAAGAGCTTCCACGAAATCATAATTGCGATATTTTTAGAATCAGGAGAACAATGGCATGAGTTTAGAAAAAGGCAATTCAAAATCTGAAGCAACAAGTATTTGCCTAAGATTTAAAATGTATTCAAAGCCATTAGTTGGATATAATATAATTTTTAAAAAAGAAAGAAAACAATAAATATCTGCAAGATACTTTTTTTTCCTTCTCATATTTGTTTCAATATCTTTGCAGCTTTGGTATAAAAATAAAAGATAAATCATGTTCAAGAGAATGCATGTTTTACGTTCAAAGCAAAATGAATTTCGTATCCAGCACATTTTGTAAGAAGAAAAAAGGGGCAAGACATCACAGCGCAGCGTGAAGCAAGATAATATACAATTCGTTATTGGATGGTTAAATTTCTCATGTGATTGCAACAGCTTGTGAAATTATTTTATTATAGTAAAGAATCGGAACGCTAGATTCGATAATCAAATGAAACGAAACGACTTATATTTGAGTCCATAATGGAATATATCAAATGAACACATTTCCAAACATATTAAATTTTTTCATATTGTTACTTTCCAACATAGAATAGTGTTCTTAATTCCCTTCAACTCTTTGCTTTCTTGCAACTTTCAATAAAGATAAAATTCTATACCAACATAATGACTTATCTAGCGTTAACAATTGCTTAATTTCTTAATAACTTAATTGATAAATTCGGAAAGCAAAATCAATATCAATCAATATAATCAATATACTATTTTCGTTAATAATAATTACTTTTATTTGAAGCGATATAAAAGGAAATAAAATTAATGCAACTTTAACGATAATAAAGTCAAATAAAAAGCTTTTGAAAAAAGTTCACTAGTTTATGAAGAATCTTAAGAGAGATATTTAAACGTATATAATAATTGTTTATAACTTCTAAACATGGCATATATTCATATTTCTAAAATAAGATCCAGTCATTATTATGAAAGAAAAAAATAAAGTCAATGAATGTTTTGTTCGTTAAGATAACAAATATGAAGGTTAAATAAAATCTGATTTTATAAAGAGGAAGGGGGTATATTACTTTAAAATCAATTTAGGAAATTCAAAGCAAATATAATCGTTTTTAATAAGATCTTTAGGTAAAATATTACGAACATAAATCAATATATTTTAATCAAGTTAAAATTGCGTCGAAAAAATTTGAAATTTAGAATTCAAGCGAAGTAGACATAATGAAAATAGCATATACTAAAATAGTAACACCATAACAGAAATTTCTCTTATAACTAAAACTAAGAAATTTTTACTTCAGAAAATTTTAAAAGATTATACTTTATTAAAAAAAAAGGCAGGCGAACTATAATTTTAATAAATTACAAAGAAAAGGGCATTATAGAAAACAAACTTATACAGAATAATACTTATACATATTTCAGTAGGCGAATTATTTAACGCAATCAATCAGGACATAATACACGTGATGTTTCAAAACATTATGTTCGCACCACAATTGTAAAAATCACACTTGTATAGTGGCAATTGTTAAAAAAAATACTTCAAAACTACTTTTTTCCAGAGCATTTCGCAGCATTTATTTTTTTCCCTCTCCAGTTCACAAGTTTATAATTACGCAAACTCAACAGCTTGTTTACGATAACTCGAGACCATCATGAAACGGCTCGACCTTAGGTGCACTTGGGTCGCACTTCTAAGCACTTGGTCCTGGGAGTGATTGGAAGAAAATAATAATGCCGAGGGGAGCAAAAATGTTAAAAAAAGTTCAATCTATAAAATGCGAGGGGAGAGGGAAAAAATATAATCAAATCGTTGAATAACAGAAAGACGAAAACTCTTGAGATCCAGGGTTGATTCAATGAAAAACGCGCGGAAGTTGAGTATTCCCGAACTATGCTTCGCGCCAACTGCAGTGGCCCAAACGCAAATAGGGTTAAACAAAACAAGACAATGGACAGAAAAGAGCAGAATGACAAGGGAGGGCGAGATTTAAAAGTAGAAAAAGCATCCATACATGTGAAATAAAAAAAGAGAAGGGAGAGAGATACGCATGTATATAAAAAAACCCGAGTAGCAGAGTTGACAAAAGCGTCCACATATAAGAAAATTCTCTCGTGATAAATCAGACATGAGGCAGCGGCAAACAACAATGGCGTCCGTTTCCATGGTAATATCCACTCGAGAACTCGCAGCTTGCAGCTCAAGTGAGGGCCCCAAACGACTGAATCATACATGTGAATGGGGTAGGGACCGCTTCGAGGGCCCTCGACATCGCAGGGCCGCACAACCCAACTGTTCCCAACCTCAAAGGTCCATTCTCGCACCGGGATAGTTTCGCGGTGGCTGGTCACTGGGACCCCCGACAGGTTCTCAGAGGGAGAGGGCGCATCAAAAACATTGAATGAACATCTGTTCAGTTCAGGCATCATCGCATTAAACGCATATCCAGTTTTTAAGAGACAAAAATGACTCGGTAACACTTCAATGCGCAGCGGCTTCGTCTTGGGAGGAATTTAAATAAGAGAAAGGAAATGCCAGAGGTTTTCGCCAAGCATTAAAATATGTAGTGTAACACTCATGTCGTTTCGATGCGAATCCAGATATTTCGCAGATAAACAAGCAATTTTTTCCTTAATTTGTCAAATGCATTTCTTTTTAATTCCTTGCGTTTCTTATGAGCCATATTCTCAGATACCATTCTCAGCTGAGAAAACTCACCTGTTAAAACAAACTAACAATGTTTTCAACAAATTTAAACAAGCCATTCGATGAAAATTTAAGCACGAGGGAAAAGTTATACTACTTACTATCTATACAAGAAGAAAAAAATGTAAAAGAAGATAACAGAGCTTTCCCATAACAATTAGAAAAGTTTGTAAAATCCCATATCAATTTTTATAAAAGAGGTTTCTTTAGAGCTTCTTTGTCATTAAAAAAATTTTTTTAATGTTATAAACTAGTTTAGAATCAAATACAAAATTATTAATTAAACAAATTAAATGCACTATTGTTAACACTTTTAAGGTCCAATGGAAGTATGTTTCTCACCAAATTCAGACACAGTTGGCGTAACAAATATTTCAGTAAGACAAACATCTCAATGGTTCAGTTCCTAATCTCACACCGAATAATGTGCTTTGAGTTATTTAATTATTAAATAAATAAATTAATTAATTAATACGATCTAATAAGTTAAACGAATCACCTTTCTTAAGATAATCTCACTCTTAAAAATATTTTAATGCATCATTATTTAAAAAAAAAAACGGAATTAATAAATAATACAGAGGATTCCAAGTAATATAAATGGCTAAGTTAGTCGATTAAAATTCCTTAACTAACATTTTTTTTTGTCTCTTCTTAAAAGTATAGCTTGTTTCTTCTTCTCTAGATTGATTGATACAAATATCTCTATTACTTTGTTAACTGAGCTACAATGGCTAAAGAAATGTGTCCGGGATACCCTGGGCCTGGGAAGGTATTTTGACTTTTCAAAAGTACACAACTTTCATGGAAACGGATTTTACGGACAATAGAACCGTGCTAAAACCCAAATACTTTTCTGCCAAAGAAACTGACAGAACCAGAATGACCAAAAGCAGGATTTGTCTGTTCCCCTAAACCAGTGTCCACTGATAAAGCTGACACATCGAAGTGCAAGAGCGGAGCATATTCGCTCCCATGTTCATGCCACATCAGCAGTCAGCGAATCCCAAAATCCATAATACGTTTTTTGTGCATAATCGGCCTCAACCGACGCACCACTTCAAGACTACAAAGGTTCCAAATCCTTTCTCTTAATCCTGTCTAATTCCATTGTGAACGGCTTCCCCTTCACCACTGCGTGGCTGCTTCTGGGCAAATATCGGGAGTCTAACATCCCCACCTTCCGCACTTCTCTCCCCCAGTATTTCGAAAGTTCCACATTCTCAACTAATCTATACGCTCGTAGTATTGGCAAGCTATATCAACACACTCAAAACCCTCCCCTACGCCATTTCCAGCACCCATATGGTAACACATGCTTTGGTCACATTTGGGATCCCACGAACTTTTTTTAGAGAGTTCAGTTATGGTTTTCTAATCGACTTAAACTATCTCATTAAGATAATTTTATATACAATAATATCGGATTCAAATGAGGCTCTAAAGATAATAAACATAATTTCAGGCATTCCAAATTTTTTATGACACACAAATGCATTAATCATTCTTGTTAAGAGATTAAAATATTTTAAAATATAAGATTTTTGAGCTCAGCCTATTATATGACAAATAAATATTTAAAAATTCAGAAAATTAATAAAATCCCGCAAGTAATAATAACATGCGGTTTTATAAAGGGAGCAAATAATTAATAACATACAAATAAAAAATGCACCTAGTCACTAATATAGAAAAAGAGTTGAAGCTTTCGAAAAATTAAATGTGATATGCAAATTCTAAAATAAGAATAATTAAAAATGTGAAAAGCAAACGATTTTTAACTACTTTAAGAATAGAATTAACTTTGCTTCTTGTAAGAGTTTAAACTGAAAAAGTTCTTAGTTCTACCCACCAAAATAAACGATAACCTTCAAAAAATTTGCTTTAGCCTAAGAAGTAACAGCTAATAAAATATATTATAAGCAATGAATACACATTAAAATAAAAAATTTTGCTCACATAGTATGTTATCAGTACAAACTTTTAAATAAATACAAAGAAATTTAAAAAAAATATATATATATATATTAAACGAGAGTGAAGGGTAGAGGTTGTGCACTAACATTTTCTAAAATACGTGAAGACGAAAGTTTTCACGGAAACGAATTTTGCAGATGCAGTCGATTTCGGAGAGTATCATATTTTTAAAAATATGTAGAATTGATATTTAGATAGACATATTACATAAAAGAAAAGAAAAATGTCTATATTATGAACGAACACTAGAGAAAAATATATATTGTTTTGAGTTAAAGGTTGTTAGAATTGTCTTTTTAAAAGCAGTATTCAATAGTAAATTAATTGTTCAGTTTATATAACAGAAAATATATATCTGTGGAAACGATGACCAACAGTTACATGAAATTTGTGCCTCACTCTGGGGTCTATTTCTAATCAACTGAGTTATTTCAATTTTTTAAAAATATCATTGAAAATATTTAAATGAGAAAAACGATCATGTTTATATGGCGTAGTTTGGGGGTTGAAACTGAACTAAAACAAGTACGATTAACTGTACAATAAAATAAGTAAATTTATGCACAAATCGTAAGAAACATTAAAAATGTCGTAGACATTTTATAACAAAATTAACTTTTCAAGAATAAATTTACGTTTTCGCGTAAATATATTCGCGTAAATTGATTTAATACGTAATTATACTTAATTCTTTTCCGAAACATCAATCACCGTTGTTCATCATCGCCGAAAATCATAGAAATAAGCTTTATAGTAAGTGGGAAACGTTCACATTCGATGCCTGATGTAAAAACAATGACATCTTTGAAAGTAGGTATTTGAATGATTTAGATCTATATGACGAAATAATTGAACATTTACTGGAAAAAGAGAAAGATAACAAAGAGGAAGAAGATGTCTTAAGGAACACAGAAGGAAACAGATGAAGGATGTTTTAAAAAGTTTTTCGAGCGGTGTTTATCAGTGTTTGCACATGTTTTGTACACGCAGAAGTTTTAAGATATCGACAACAATTTATTAAACAAGCGGCAGTGTTGTCATTCCACTAAGAAATGTCCGACGTTCTAGTGATAATATGCCTACAAATCTAAAATTCTGTTTAATCTTGTTTTTCTGAAATGTATGCATTTTGATTTTAAATAATATGTCATATTTTCAATATTAATTATTTAATTGTCATAGTTGAAAGATTTTTAAAAAAAAAGTGAATGCGGATTTTGCCTGTAGCAATCTTTATAGATGGCACCGCAAAACATAAACAGACAAGTTCCAGGATCATGTACTAAACTATCCGGAAATTCTCTTATACGACATCGAAGATATATTCTTGTTATTAAATAATCTATTGCATTTTGCCACTCCTTGAAAAAAAATTGTCATAACAGGGTTAATAAAATTAATAGAAAAAAATTATAGAATGTGTTTGAAATTAATAATAATAATAATAATAATAAAAAGACAGATAATAAAGATAGTTAAATATTACATTCAAATTCAAGCACTTAAATTCAAAGTACCATAAAAAAAGTTCGCACTTTTATTACTTTTATAAATCTAAGATTGTGCAATGAAAAACATTCTTTTCGCATTTTGTTCAAATACAACGTAGAGATATCCGACATTCCACTCTTTGTTGAAGTGGAATAAAAACGTCACCATGTCAACCACAATACCAAAATACAATTTTATCCGGAAGAAAATTTCAACACAGCGCATTCGAATTCTGCGCGCCTTTTAAGTAAACATTATGACGGGTAACACAAGAGCTGTCACTCAAGGTCCGTAGGATTAATTCCGACGTGGTAAGAATATGAATTGAATGAACCACTTTGCACCTCCGATTAACTTGTTCGTATTCTTTCGCCCCACCCTGCGTTCAACCCTTTCATCGAAACTGAGGTATCCCTAGTAGACGCACGTGTGGTCAATTCCCCGATCACAGTACCCGCCCGATGAGAATCGTTCACGCAGGTGTCAGGAACACACGTTCCTTGGCTTTCAACACTTCACACTGCATCCCACCAAGACCTTTCACTATGTTTGCCCACAAACTGCTAAGGTAGATGAAGATAATAAAGAATCCAGCTGGGCTTTAATATACGTATTAACCAACCATTTTAGTTGTGTCCACTGACCGACACTCCAGGCGTTCTCACACATTTTCTGAGAACTCAATGGTGATTTGACAGTTACTGTATTGAGTTTCTAACTTCTATGGGTGTGACGAGTGTTGAATGCTTGATAGGAAAAAGTGAATGTTTAGTGATATTTTCAGGAGTAATGGATGCATTGTGCCGATTTTTATGGCAAGAATATTTTTATAGAAGTTGTATGAATTGGCAAATAAATAAAAGAATCCCTCATAAAGATCTGTAGTGAATTTTTTAAAAACAGGTTAAAGAAATTTTATAACAGAATAAACAACTTTTCAAATGCAATCTTCAACAAACAGTCAAAAATTTATATTACACTTACGCACGCACGCACACACACAATCAAATATAAAAGCATTAAATAATTAAAACCAACTTTCAGAAATCCAAAATTAATATTATTTTGGAAAACGAAACTGAAAATTATTTTGGAATCGAAATTAAAACTTTTTTTCGTATTAAACTACAAAAAGTAAACAAAAATAAAATCACAATGAAACAAAACCTATTTATGAAACAAACCTAAATTAAACTAATTACGGAAACGAAGCTAAAAAGTATTTCGGAATTAAACAGCATTAAAATGAAGAAGAAAAAAAAAACATCATTGTATTTAGTGAGCGTCAATGCAGCTACTACTAAAATACAGATTAATCTAAATAAATTAACAATAAAAGCCACGTAAAAAAGAATGCAACAGAACCAAAATTACAACAAATAGAAAAAGAATCCTTCTTGAAGACATTTTCAAGGGTCACCTTCAGGAAGGGATTCAAAAAAAGGGATTTTTTTCTGTGAGGAATCAGAAATTGTCCAACAGTATTGACCCCTAGAGACCCCAAAATCTCCAGAAAATGGCCAAAAAGACATGCCATTTTAACAGCGAGGACACAAAACAACATTAAAAACATCACTAAATAAAGCACAAATATATACAACTACATAAGAATATTCAACCAATAATATACACATATGCTGTCAATAAATAGAATAATATTTTCAAAAAAAGAAAAAAAAACCCTCTGAAACTGTTCTCAAAGACAACACGTTTATTACACATAAAAAACAAAGAAAATTAAAGGAAATTCCCTCTCCCCCCAAAAAAAGTTAAAAACAAAATTTGCTATTATAAAAAAAAATGCTTTTTTTAAACAAATCATCTATTTTAATCAAATTAACTGTAATATAATCTCAACCTAATAAATATAGAAAAGAAAAACTCAGTCAAAGTCTTTAGTTACCAAAAGAAAAAAAAAAACTTAGAACTATCTGGCTTTTGCAAATCACGATTTTTATTCAACCTAAAAGCTAAAATAGTTCATAAAATTCGCTAAAAAAAGTAGATACACCAAATGTTCGATAAATTATTGAACTAGCGAATTTTTAGGGGAGATACCCTCATGTAGCACAAAAGAAAATCAGTCAAGCGTGCTAACCCCTACCATTATGCAGTAATTATTATATGAAAGCCATCTGCAGCCAGCCTTAGGCACGTTTCATAACAAAACAGGAATTATTAATGAAGTTATTGGAACAGAAGTCTGGATCTAAAAAATATATGAACGGACGGATTATTAATATTATTATTTTGGACTCCTACATCTTTTAATAGAGGCTTAGGATATTGTGGCGCTTACGGATAACATTTATTTCTAAACTAAACCGTGAATTTTTGCAAAATAAATTCCAACTTTTTATAATATTACTACATTCTTAATTGCAACACTTTTATTGTATTGCTACTTTAAATTGGTATTTTGCTTTCTTTTATTGAAGAAATGCGATTTTTAAAAAATTTAATTAGTGAAATTTTATTGAATATTGAATATTTCATTCTAATATCTCATAAAACACAGGAAAAGATTCTGTAGTTCATCCAAAACATCCAAGATGCATTATTCATTTGTCTTCACAATTTTTGCTAACTTGCATCAATTGAATAAGGATGTTACTGAATTAGTATAATTCATTTTTTTTTTCATTTCAAAATTAAATTCCATATTTTAGACGAGACTACAGAAAATATGAGCACATAGCATACAGCACAACGGACATAGCTTCTGGATTCAGAAATGATGAGTTAAATGACTATAGAAATTTGAAATTTAAAAATATTTTACTTAAGAGACCATTAAAACCAAATGATCTTCAGAAGATTCAATTGAAATTTTAAATAAATAATAATTCTGGCGAACTGGCTGTCACAAAAGACGAATAGCAACAAATAAATTATGTTTAGTCATTACTCAATGCCAGGTCTTTGGCATTTTTTAGAATGACATTTTCATTTAATCGTTTTCAGGTCTTATCAACATAAAACCTTTAATCTTGCAGATTAAATAATTGCTTTCAAGTTATGAAAAAGAAATTAACTAATAGTAATTAAAATAAAAAAAAATTGAAAAAATCTCAATTTTGTCACTGAAATACGGTTAAGGTTTCAACTGAAATTTTTTTTTTAAATAAAAAAAAAAAAATCTTAAAACCAAAACTAAATTATTAAAGTGATGATATAAGTAAAGTGATACAAGACGATAGAAATACATTTTATTCTAATCAATGCTATGAAGTTATTTCAATTTTTAATAAATATCGAGGAACTGCCTTTCAACCGTGACTTAATTTTCCTATAGTGCAGTTTTCAGTGTCCTAAGCTTTTACGATTTTGTTTTGGTCTTTCGACTTTGTTTATTCATAAAAAAAATTAATTTCCTTTAATTTTTTATAAGATGGATTTCTTTTAGTATTATACTGAAAATGCATTTTTGAAGTATTATATATTTAATTATTATTGTCCTTTTTATTTAACTCTTTAATGGGCATAATCCATTTTCTTTCAAAATTTACACTTCATGCTATAATTAAAGAAAAGAAACCTCATTTCTGACCCCAAAAAGTTTTAATTCATTTATTTTTTAATTTTGTTGAGGCTGTTATTTATAACAGGGGTGGTAACATATACTGACGCCCAATACAATAAATGACACTTTACTGACTTATTCAATAAAAAACACCCCATGAAATACAAATAATTTCATTAATAAATATGCATCGTTTAAAACTATTTATTATTGGTTATTTCAAAATTTAAAATATATTAATTGCACATGAAATAAGTGACAGAAAAAACAAATACAAGGTAAATTATCAAATGCGTTATTTTTAATCATTCAGGTAAAACAACACAAAACACGGAGTTGCACGCAATGGAATATTACATGTTGAACATGACATTTTTGTCTGTTTCTGATTAGTTTTGGTGTCATGTTATAGTGTTTGCAAGATATTTTAAAACGATGGAAATATATTTATTATTATGAATTGATAATAAATATCTATAATTAAACATAAAATTTCATGTATTAATATTACGATATTTTGTACTAATTTTGTTCGATATATTAATAATTGAATTTATCAAAATAAAGAGAGAATCAGGAACTTTTATAAAGAAACTCCTAGCATACTCCACCCTACAAAAGAGAGAGAGAGTGAGAGAGAGGAAGACAGTATTTTGTGCCAGGTCCCTCCTTTTTTCCCGCAAAGAAGCATGGACAGGAATGCGTTATATAGATGGGACTTTAATGGAGTCATCGTCGGATGCCAGCGGCAGGGTCCTCTTGAAACAACCGCAGAGACCGCCCCCAACTGAAAGGGAGAAAGGAGGGTCGACCTCCCCCTCCACAAATCTACATCCCGTTATGTCATCACGCCTTCCATTTCAGATCGGATGAAGAAGGACCAGATCCTCCCTCGAGGCCTTCCATAAAAATCCTTGTTATCGGATTTAAAACAGACAAAATAAAAGAAATGGCGGAAGAAAGAAGGTTATTGCCGTGTTTAACATCGGATTACGCCCACCCAGCTTACAAAGAACGTAGCTTCGGGGCGAAGGAAAAAGTTCCTGCCAATTCCACAATCAGCTTACTCAATTTCAAGGATCAGTAAACTAATTGTGGAGATTCACAGGAAAGATAAACTAATTAGGGATTACTTTTAAATAGAATTTACTCATTTAAAATTAATTCATTTGGCTATAACTAAAAATCGTTTGCTCGAGCTAGTTTTATCATTTTAAAAGAAGGTAATTAATTTTTATTTTCTAGTCTGTTACCCTTGATAAACAGAAAATGTGTGATGGGTCAACAAGCATTAGAAAATGGAAAGCAATTTTTAACAATTCAGTCATACGACTGCTTGTAAAGTTCGGATTAATGCCCTTTTACATGTTCTAAGTAATCACAAACGCATAAAATCTCTATAATGGAAGTTCCGTTTAAATCACAAGACTTCTAGTGCAGTTAACTCGAATTACTATAATAAACATAATAGTTTAACAAATATCTGTGGATTAGATTATTAAAAGTTTATTTGAAAATATATATCTTACAGCAAAGCCTATGCTTATTGCACAAAATATTGCAAAGAAGTCCAACTGAACAGAAAACTATGCTGTATGAAATAAATAATACAAAACTGTAAAACATAGTTCAAAATGGCACTATTTACGTTACACCAAAGTCACTGAAATCCCTATGCAATGATAAGATTTTCCATTTAATATTCTTCACATGTCCTAAAACAGAATAAATAGTGTCGAACTATAGCAGCGCAGGATAACTGAAAGTGTTGTGTTCATGAAACTTTTCAATGGAAACTTGCCCCGCGACACAATGGCGCTATTAAATTCTGTGGTTTATCTATCTGATAAATTTCGCGGTATAATAATTTTTATTTTTATATGCGTTTCGAAAACTACACAGATATTAAAGAAAATCTCTCCTTTGATAGTTATCAATGAAAGAAAATCAAGCGATCAGATAGTTAAAAATTGGTATAAAAACATTTTGAAATACTGTAAATGTGCAATAAAATTTTTGCAAGTATAATAGCGGAAAAACTTAAAAATTTAGCTCAGTGTTAATTAATTTATTTTCAAAACTTAATTAATTAATTCACATCTTTATCTGCTAAGGCAACCATGCATCGAATAGGGTAGCAGTAGACCAATTTGCGTGTGTGCGAGCGTATACACACACCTATCTGTATTATTGGAATAGAAAAGGAAGATTAAAAAAAAAAAATTTCAAAGGAAGATCAATTAAAAAATCATTCTATTGTTATTACTACTATGAATGTTGAAAAAGAAAATATATTGTTGCTTTTATTTTTATCTTCACTTTTCACGCGCGCTACTTTCAACTGCGAAAAAATACCACATAACATGGACAGTTAAGTGGAAAACGAACAATATTTTTCTTTCGATCAAAGAACACTCCCCCACCTCATTAAGCGATAAATAACAGCGGACCTGTTATTTCCTTCCACACTCATTCATCTCTGACAAGTTCAGTGGCCAAGGGGTTGACCTGAATGAAGAATAGATTAAGGCCAAAGGAGCGCATAATTTCGGACACGTCCACGATAGCATTTATAACACTCAAGTGTCAACTCCACAAGTGGACAAAGCGGAAGGAAAGTCGTTTGCAATAATTTACACTACCCCGGCTTATGAAAGATCTTCCTGGCGATGGTATTAATAAATAATAATAAAAAATAAATACAAGAAAGCAATTCATTGAATAGATATATGAGGATATTTAATATTTTAATGAGATATACAACAAAAAGTAAAGTCAGGCCTGTTCCATTTAAAATTAATGAATTAAATATACTTTTATTCCTGTCTTTTCATCACGGTTAAAAAAATTGTGATTACTAATTAGAATGCGAAAAAGTAAACGAGAGAATGCAAATATCATTACCCCCAATTTATTACTCCCTATTCATTCCCAAAGTAAATACATTAAATTTTAATCAATTCTCCCTTAAACTCAGTTTTCGGTGGATAATTTCACTGTGCTCGGGGCAATCAGAATGAATCCAATAATCATCTCCAATCGCTTCATCCACACGTATATCTCAATCAGCAGCCATTAATGACCACGTTTCCAAAATTTTAAGGAAAATATTTCGTTAAAGAAAATTTTACGTTGAGTAAATCATAGAAACAAACGATTTTAACTTTCTGGACAAAATTATATCAACTGGCTCATACTTAAAATTAAAGAATTTAAAACATTCTACATTGCTTTTAGAAAGAAAAATCAATGCTGCAGTTCAGGTTCTAATAATAATCCTCATGATGATGACAAAAGCAATCAAAGCATTGTGATTAGTTTAAAAGGATTTCGCTACAGCATTTTAAAGATTGCTGAAATATGAAACAGCCAAATTCAAATGGGAAAACTAGTTTTTTTAAAAATTGATACAGTTTCGAATGGAAAAATCAATTTTCTTTAACTAATACAGATTCAAATGAGAATTATTATTATTTTTTACTCATACTCCTAGTATGATACTACTGGGTATCATACTAGGGTAGCATTAGCACGTAATACCATAAAGTAAAACTTAAAATTCTAAAAGATATCTTCAGACAAAATTAAGCAATTCATTTGGAAAGAGGAACATTATTTAGTTTAAAATTACTGCTTTGAAACTCATGTTTTTGAAATGAGATACAATGTAATCATGCATTGTTCAAGGGTGCTTTTCTCAATTAAACCTGCTATTCTGTTCGATTTATACCATGTATATAGCGTTCAAGTTAATATGACCCGATATATAAAAATAACCATTCTTATAGTAAATGACAAGTATAAGACTTAAGCTATTTAAGAAATGTTTAAACAATAGTAATGTAAGTTTAAAAATTGATCTAATAATATAAAGCATCTATAAAAATAACAGAAAAATATTCGAAACATTTGTCATTTGAAACATTTTTATATACCATTTGAACGATAATATCTTACATGAGATTTGAAAGTGTTATTTTTATAATTGTAACAAAACACATTAGTTGTGTTGCTTTATGGACAGAGATTGTACCTTTCGCGTTTGACATAGAATGAGGATATTGAGCAAATCCTGAAGGTACGTTTCTAAGTGTAAATTTGTGTTTTCAGTACATACGAAGTTTTACTGTCACATAAAGTGCGTATTTTGATCCCATATTTAGAAGGCATACTTGGTATATACTGTTTGAAAGGGCATCGGCCACGAAATCCCACTAATTGTGCATCTACAGAAATATTTTCATTCAGATTACATAATTTTGGAAGAATTTCTATTCATTTTCCCCAGATATTTCGCACTTCACCTAATTTATACAAATTTCTTCTTCAAACGAGTGGATTTATTATCAAAACGAATAATTCTCGGTATGGTGCAAAATGTTTCGCGGGACATTTCGGGGACTCAAAATATTGTTACAGTTTTTGTATTTAAAATGTGTTTATAATGCTAAATTATGTGAAAATTTTTATTCTGCCTGAAAAATAGCTTAGTATTAATGTTAATTGCATGTAAATATGTGAACTACATCAATTTCTTAAGTACCTGGTAAATAACATTAGCTCTATGGGAATCTCGCCAAATTGGCGAGATATCGTCTAGTTGGCGACAGTTTTGGCAACTTATTTTGTCGCCAAATTTGGCGACATTTGGCGACAAAATTGGCGAAGTTGGCGATATTTGTCAACTTCCGGTTCCAGAAGTTTCTTTAAGTTTCTAGATGAATCTACTATTTTGGCCCAGACTATATAAGGCGGACCGGAAATGCCAGAGAGGAGTTCGTCTTATGATTTCGTGAAGTGGAGACGTGGGCTCGCAGCCGCTGATACTTTAGGGTGATTCCGTTGTGTTTGATGCCGAAGAGAGTACGAGAGCTTACGGCTCTGATTTTGATCTGTTTCCCGCTGAATCAGTGTATTGTTTTGTGTTGCTGTTGTGTTGAACTTCTGTGACTTCGGCTGTTGTTTTTGACTCTCAGAACTTTGTATTCTTCATTGTGCTGTAAATAAAGAGCTTTATTTTTCTAATATCGCTGCTCTGCTTAAGAAGCCTATTCAATTCACGAACCCACAGAGAAGTTTGTAACAAATTGGTGTCAGAAGTGGGATTGAATAGTGAAGATTAATGAAATGGCTGACTTCGATATTGAATTGGTGACTGGACTGCGTGCTGCAGAATTACGAGAACAGTTATCGAATCGGGGCTTGCCTACAACTGGTCTGAAAGAAGAGTTAGTGAAGCGACTTCGAGACGCTATGGAGAGTGAACGAAGTAATAAAGAAGTGAGTGATCAGAGCTCGCCTGAAGTAAGTGAACGAATTACGGCTGTTGGCAAAAAAGAGAGAGCAAGAGAAGAAACTAAAAGTGAATCTGAAATAAGTTTGAATCAACTGTTGGCGGCTATAATGGGTATGAACTCTAACTTTGAAGAAATGAAGGCAGGTCAAAGAGAACAGGAAGGAAGATTATTAGAAGAAATGAAAAAGACCCAAGAAGAATTAAAAGCTAACATCGTAAGCATTATTAACACCAAGATAGATGTTATTGCAGACAAAGTGGACAGAAATGAAGAAAGACTTGGCGAGATTGAAAAGAAAAATGAGGAGAAATTTGGCCAAATTGAAAAGAATATAGAGAAGAATAAGGAGAGATTTGGCGAAATTGAAACGAATATCGAGAAGAAATTTGGCGAACTAAAACAAGAAATCAGTCAAGTTCAACCCAATATCGCCCGACCATATATCAAGATCTCCACATATGATGGAAAGACATCATGGCAGGTCTACAAAACCCAGTTCTCTATCGTAGCCAATGGAAATGGCTGGGATCCAGTCACCAAAGCTCGCCAACTGGCTGCTTCCTTGCGAGCGGAGGCTGCAGATGTCTTACGAACTGTCCCGGAGGAAGAACAATTAAATTTTGAAGCGCTCACAGAGGCCTTAGAGCTACGTTTCGGTGAAAAATGTTTAAAGGACTTTAGTCGCCTACAACTAAAATCGCGCCAACAAAGACAAAGTGAGACTCTCCAAGATTTGGCGACAGATGTAGAACGGTTATCTCATCTTGCGTTTGCCGATTGCCCAGCTGACGTACGAGACACTTTGGCTCTACAATACTTTATTGATGGCGTGAGGGATCCTGAGATTCAGAAGGCTCTCAGATTGGCGGAGTTAAAAGACTTGAAATCAGCTCTAGTGTTCGGCCTAAAGTACGAGGCTGCTCAACAAGCTTCAAGAAAGGACAGACATCTGGTGAGAGGAGCAGAAATAACCAATTCAGATCCTAATATGGCCGATACTCTGAAAGCGATGCGTGATATTCTGTTATCCCTGAATGTCAAGTATAATAGAGATGCACAAAAGACGAAGGTAACGTGCTGGAGGTGCGGAGCCGAAGGACATGTCCAACGGAACTGTCAAGCTCGCCAAGATCAACGAGCTGGGAATGCACCTAGAACTGAAGCACCGGAAAACTAGAACATGGCGGTCTCGCGGGGCGGAGGGCGCCAGATAATAAAAAGCCCCATTTTGATGTTTTACAAATTTCTTCAGAAAGTGGCGGCGGAAATGGATTCTTCATTGAAGCCCATGTAAACAATATACCCTGTCGTATGATCGTCGATACAGGGGCCAATGTCACCATCATGCGGGAAGATATTGCTCAACAACTTAATGAGAAAATTATCTGGACGCCACCCTGCGTTACCCTCCAGACTGTGACCGGTGACAAAATTCCGATTATCGGCAAAATTAACATCAAGATAACCTTTGGAAATAACGCATATAAACATACTGTTTATGTGGCTAAAATTACGGACAGTTTTATCCTCGGATTGGACTTTTTAGAGAAATATGATTTTATCTTGGACTTTAAAGATGGCTCTTTGCATTCTGCGACAGAAGATGTAACCCTGTTTCGAAAAGGAGTAAGTGAAATCAAACCCATTTATCAAGTAATTGCTTCATCGGATTTTACTATACCGGCTAGGCAAGAACTAATATTGAAGGGAAACACAGACCAAGAGAAAAATTTCCGACTTGGAATTCTTGAATTTCCTGACTTAGAAGATTTTCCAAAAGGGATTTTAGTAGCTTCAGCACTTGTAGACATTACAAAAGAAGTCATACCAGTAAGATGTGCCAATGTAAGCGATAAACCGAAAATTATTAAGAAAGGTAAGGTGTTGGCCACATGTACCCCAGTGACCTGTGTTGAGAAGAGTTCGTGCCAAACATCAAATGTGTCATCTGAAAATTTGACGGAGGATTTGTTAAAAACAACAGAATTAACCCAAAAACAGAAAAGCGCTGCAGAGAAAATGCTTTTTGAATTTAAGGAACTGTTTCCCAAGTCATCCGAGGAGTTTGGAAGAACAAATTTGATAAAACACCGAATTGACACAGGAAATCATCCTCCTATTAAACAACATCCTCGAAGATTACCGTTTGCCAAAGTGGAAGAGGTAAAAGATCTTTTAAAGGATATGCAAGCAAAGGACGTCATTGAACCTTCCACAAGTCCTTGGGCTTCTCCCATCATCTTGGTCCGAAAAAAAGACGGTTCAACGAGATTCTGCGTGGACTACCGTCGTTTAAATGACATCACCAAGAAAGACAGTTACCCTCTTCCCCGAATAGATGACACCTTGGACACATTATCTGGGAATGTGTGGTTCTCTACTCTTGATTTAAAAAGTGGTTATTGGCAGGTGGAGATGGATCCCGTTGATCGTGAAAAGACCGCATTTACAACGAGTGGACAAGGACTTTGGCAATTTAAAGTTATGCCTTTTGGTTTATGCAATGCACCTGCTACTTTTGAGCGCCTCATGGAGACAGTGTTAAGAGGACTCTCTCCTGAGACTTGTCTTATTTACCTAGATGACATTATTATCGGAGGGCGAGATTTTGAAGAACATCTTAATAATCTGAGGAAGGTGCTAGGAAAATTAAAACAAGCCAATTTGAAACTAAATCCATCAAAATGTAATCTATTTCGTCGTGAAGTGAGCTACCTCGGACACATAATTTCGTCTGAAGGCGTAAGAACTGACCCCCGAAAAGTGGCAGCAGTTAAAGAATGGAGTCGACCTCGGAATGTGCACGAGCTGCGCAGCTTTCTAGGGCTCTGCACTTATTATAGAAGGTTCGTAAAAGGATTTTCTTTAATCGCAAGACCACTTCATAGCTTGACTGAGCACAAACGGCCATTTGTTTGGTCCGAGGAATGTGAGGTAGCATTTACCAGCTTGAAGGAGGCTTTAACATCCGCGCCTATTTTATCTTATCCGGATCCTGATAAACAGTTTATCTTGGATACGGATGCCAGCCATGCAAGCGTAGGAGCAGTGTTATCCCAAGAAATAGACGGCCAAGAACGTGTCATCGCTTACTGGAGTAAGTGCCTGTCGAAGCCCGAGCGAAATTATTGTGTCACCAGGAAAGAATTGCTTGCCATCGTTAAGGCTGTTGGAAATTTTCACAGTTACGTTTACGGGCGAAAATTCCTGCTCCGAACAGACCATGCATCTCTCACATGGCTTTTGAATTTCAAGAACCCAGAGGGACAGATTGCTAGATGGATACAGAAACTCCAGGAGTACGACTTCGAAATCCGACACCGCAAAGGATCCTTGCACGGAAATGCAGACGCCTTGTCCAGGAAACCATGTCCAGGGAATTGTCGCTTTTGCTCTACAGCTGAGACGAAATATGGGAAAACAGTGCCAGTTGTGCGTCAGATCACGGCGTCAGCTACATCACAGTTAGACCCTTGGAGTGATGAAGAAGTCCGCGATGCACAAATGAAGGATCCTGACCTAAAATCCATTATGGAACGCATTGAGTCGTCCAGGGTAAGACCCTCTTGGCAAGACATCTCTAGTCTAAGTCCTGGTTTCAAACGGTACTGGGCTCTTTGGGATTCTCTTTACATTCGAAACGGCGTCCTGTATAGAAAATGGGAGTCCGAAGATGGCAAAACATCAAGGTGGCAGTTAGTACTCCCTCGATCACGAATACCTGATGTACTAAAAGAATTACACAATAGTTCAACAAGTGGCCATTTCGGAGTTATGAAGACCATGCAGAGAGTTCGAGAGCGGTTTTATTGGAATAATGTAAGAACTGATGTCGAAAAATGGTGCAAGACCTGCGATGCCTGTGGAGCCCGTAAAGGACCGAAGAGACGTAGTCGCGGAAAGCTACATCTATACAATGTAGGGGCACCATTCGAAAGAATTGCGGTCGACATCTTAGGACCTTTTCCACGATCAAAAGACAATAACCGATATATTTTATCTGTCATGGATTATTTCACGAAATGGCCTGAGGCATATCCGATTCCCGATCAGGAAGCGACAACTGTGGCAGAAGTACTAGTGGAGAATTGGATTTCAAGGTTTGGAACGCCCCTGCAACTCCACTCCGATCAAGGGAGAAATTTCATTTCTGTTGTCTGCCAAGAACTTTGTAAAATCCTGGGAATCGATAAAACACGAACAACCCCTTTACATCCACAATCGGATGGCATGGTAGAAAGATTTAATCGAACGATCCTAAACGGTCTAACCCACCTTGTTTCTAAGAACCAACAAGACTGGGATCAGAAACTACCGCTGTTCCTCCTGGCTTACAGAAGTGCCGTCCATGAAACTACTGGCTTTACTCCCGCAAAAATGCTCTTTGGTCGTGAACTCCGTCTCCCCTGTGATCTCCTATTCGGACGTCCACCCGATGCGCCTTCTTCGCCTGAAGACTACGTTGAGAATCTCCAGGCGCGGTTAGAAGACGTTCATCAATTTGCCCGAGGTCGGATTAACATCGCGACGGACAAGATGAAGACCCGATACGATGCAAGAGCTACAAGACATACTTTTAACGAAGGTGACAAGGTTTGGTTCTGGAACCCGTATCGACGTAAAGGACTTTCTCCAAAGCTTCAAACATCGTGGGAAGGGCCTTATACAGTTCTAAAAAGACTGAACGACGTCGTGGTTCGAATCCGTAAGTCTGCGAATGCTAAGCCTAGAGTCGTTCATTACGATCGCTTAGCTCCTTATTATGGTAACAATACTTAGTTTTGGTATCAACTTAAACCATGTTTCATACACTTCAACTATTTTATTTTGTAAATATTTCTGTAAATATTTGTGTTTTGTTTTATTTGTTATGTTGAGTATACCTTCATTGTCATTTGTTTATCTTATATGTGAAATAATTGTTTGTTGTAATTGCTTTCCGCTTCAGTGTACTGCCCGAGACGTGCAGTCTTCAAGGAGGGGGCAATGTTACAGTTTTTGTATTTAAAATGTGTTTATAATGCTAAATTATGT
>JAPMOQ010041062.1:5748597-5789209 GCA_026543055.1 Argiope trifasciata | reverse complement strand
AACTCCGAACTGCTCGACCGTAGCGCTTCAAAACCAGCGCCAATCGATTCCTCGTGGCCAAAAACCCCAGAACTCCAAGTTTACCGGAGTTTATTAATTCTGGGGCGATTTTCGACTTGGCAACCATTCCTCGTATTATAGTATTAGATTTGTTTAATATTTTGAAATGGCTTAATAAATAATTACCTAATTACAGAATTAAAAAAAATTTATGTATTTCTATCCATTCTTTAAATTTTGGAGGTTTGATGGATGAATAATACGAAATTTTTTACACACTGTAAAGCATTAAAAAATTTATAAAATATCTCTAATTGTAGAGATATTAAATTACTTATTCTCTAGTTCAGAAACTGTAAACCATACTGGAAAAGTATTACATCAAATATGAATAAAAAATATGCATTCAGTTTTATGAGGTTTTTTGTAAGAAAATTCAGTCTAAGATTAGAATTTGATAAAATAGCATCGGAAGACGTAAAATAGCATAAAAATATATCTATATGCAGACAGAAAATCAGTGTAACTTCCCAAAACCTAGGCTTAAAAACAAAACTCTAAAGGTTTTTCTAAAGGAACCTCTTCTAAAATTAAGAATAGTAAATAAAAAATGTTATAATTATGATAAAAATCAACTTTTCAAAGCAGTCACCTAACTTAATAATATTATAAGCTAAAGTCTATTGACGTTCTAGAAGAATAAGTGCTATTAAATTCGCAATAGATTTAATTAGAAGGATAACGTTATACAATAGAAGACTTTGAATTATTTAAAAACAATTGATGTTTTTGAGTTGTTTTTTTCACTCGAGTAAAAAAATTGAAACACATAATCGCATTTAAATTATTTTCACACCATCTTAAAATACAAAAGGTTAAATTTTCAAAATCACTAGTTTGGTTGTATGTAATTTTCCCACGTATTTAGGTACATTTCCGTAAAATTAATTTTTTTAAGTATCATATGTAATAATATTTTTTAATATTGCTTTGAAATGTACAACGTTTAAATTACTACTATTTGCAGTTTGCTGAGGATCGGGATGTGTATGTAGAAAGGAGTATATGCATTTATTTATTCACTAAATATTGATTTCAAAGTTCAATTTAATTTTTAACTTAGCTCTCATTTTTCCTTAAAAAGAGTGAATTTTATTTTTAATGATTTCTTGTAACCAGTATATTGTTTTATTCTTAATCACTTTTACTGATAGTATTTATTTATATATTTTTATAAAAAGAAGTATTAGAAATAGAAAAAGTATTTTAGAAACCATACAAAAGTGTGACCAAACGCCTATTCTACTTCAATGTTATCTTTTAGTTTCAGTTTTACGAAAAAATGTATTAATTTTTTCTATTTAAAGTGTTACTAGAATAGTTATAAAACTTACACACAAGAAACGTTTGTGGCAATCACGAAGCACCCAAACAAAAAAAAACCACCCCAAGTTTCAAAAATTAAATTCGTGATGGCATATATCCTACAGCTAAACAAAAGACTAAACAAGTTAAAAACAAACAACCGATAAACAATAACAATAATAAAAAAAAGTAAAACTGGGAGCGTGATTTTTAAAAACCGCACCTTCCCGATATGCGAGAATTCAGTTAGTACTCTTAATTGCCCTTTATGTAGCCAATTTAATACAACGACCTTTCTCTTCCTACTCCCCATCGCTTTCGCGAAAACAAAACGGAAAAACATTAAAAAAAGGAAAAATAAAGAAATAAAATTATAATAAAAAATGAGCGTATAAAGCAACCTAACAAATATCGCAACGCGTCCACGCATCACGGAGAGAGAGAGATGGGGCGACCGCCAGGGGCGAGGCGGGTCCCGCGCATCGATCCGCGGCAAGCGTGCGCCGAGAAGGGCTCTCCAAAAAGGGCGCCCTAAGCTGCGGAACATGCCGTTGCTAACCAGACTCCGAGGCGGCCCATTCAGCCTTGCAGATAGCAACATCATGCGCCCCGAAAACGTGAGTCACCTTGGATCTCTCTTATCTCTCCATCCATCCCGGTTCAAGTGGTTCGGATGTGTACGGACGGGACTCCCGGTTAATTAATAATTAGCCCTGTCCGATATACATCTCCGCGTAGGCCTCCTCGCTTCCTGGGTTGACCACCGTTAGGGGAGAAGCGGAGTGGGGAGAAAAAAAAGAAGAAGCCGCTAACAAACTTACGTGCCTTATTATTACTTTTTTTAGACGAGTTCTTTTTCAAAAAAAGTTTTTTTGGAAGGGAAAACAGATGACGATGCTATATGGAGAGAAGATATTAGCCTTATATCCTTAAGGTTTAGATAGATGGGTTCCGACTACAGGAAAGTGTAGGAGCTTTAAGGAATCTCAAAAATACATTGGTGGGCTAATTTTTCTTTTACTCGTTCGAAAAATAAAGTTATTAGATGACGCCAAGAAATACATCAAATAATTAGCTTATTAATTCCCTTTTTTTTTTAAATTCAGATTTAAAATATCTGAAAGTTTACCATCATAGGAAATGCAATACTAAAAATTGCAAGAATTCAGTTTTCTTAAGATACAGCACACTCATTTATCTTATCAATAAGTTATTTTAAGCAACAGCTATGCTCTACAGGTTAAGAATCACTTCCTAAAGTCAGGAAATTAACACTCTCTCCCCACTGTAGTACAAAAGCAAGGATTCTTAAATAAAGATTTTTCATCAAAAAAACTCACAAGTTCAATTTTAAAAAAATCTGGCACTTAAAGTATTATTTGAAAACTTTTTGATCTATTTTCATTCAAAATAAATTCTGCTTCCATATGTAACAAGCAAAAAATAATGAGTTGGAAAAATAACATATGGAACCAAACAATTATATAAACTAAATAAAAACAATTCATCTTCGATAAATTATTCACCCAAATTGTAATTAAGTATTTTAAGAAAGATAACCATCCATCTTTGTTTCCTTATGTACAAAGAGTCATATTATACCCGAGATCTGCAATTTAAGACAATTTAATTTCATTTAAAAATCTCTAAACTTTATTGCAAATCCAGATATTCCTTTAAAAAAAGTCATATATAACTAAATTATAGACTGTGAGATGAAATATCAGGCATTAACTTTTTGAGTTATTCTAACAAGTAAAATTTTTATTAAACTTTTAATGATTATTAGATGTACAAATATGATTGCCATTTTTCTAGTAACAAAAGGTACTTTCTTTTTCTGTAATAAAAAATTCAGTAATAAAGTCACAATTTTTTAAATTCGAAATAATACTATAGGAGTAGTTGTTACATTTGTTAACTAAACCACTTTAAAACATATTCTCAGATGTGTTTTTTCTTTTATTCAAATGATGAAAATAAAAATTCAAAATACCAATATGATTTAGAATTTTTTAAAGTATAAGTAAAATGAGGTATATCACAACAGTGCAAATCAGCAAGACAGCCACTTAACACTCAAGAAGTGATTTTTGCTTACAACTTACTTTGTTGTAAATAGGAAATAAACAGTGGAAGAAAAAAATCCAAGTGCAAAAGGTAAAAAATATAAATGGGTTTTCATAAAAAAAATATTCCACTAAAACTATCTGTTGATTAGGATTTAATATCACAACATTTTTACCCCACTATTTTATCTTTTAAACAAAGAATTGATTTTTTTAAATAGCTTAATAAATGTATGCAAAATTATTTTTCATAAATTGATGGGCAATTATGATATGGTTATGAAGCTAAAACAACTGATTATTAAAAACATTTTATTTTATGCATAAAATTTTTTTCAATATCAAAATGAAATAGTTTTATATGGAAAAGGGATATAATTTTCTTTTGTATCTAGCTGACAAAACTATATATGCATCTGAATTTGAATTCTTTAAAAATGCTGGACGAAATTATTGTATTTCATTTTGACTCTATATTCAATTCTTATGACATTTAAAAAATACTATTTAATCAAGAGGATCCTTAAATAAAATGCAAGAAAATTTTTGAATAAAAATCATATCTGCTTATTTTCTTATAAAAACAAGCAGATGAATGAACATAAATGAAAAATAGAAAAAGCAAACTGTATTATTCATGTGAAATATTACTCCACATCTCTTAACACTTCATTCTTATGCAAAATACAGAAAACAGATATGAAGGGAAATAAGCTTTGATTGTCAGAAGAAGAATATTTTTTTGACTATCACCTCCTATGTTTATCTAAAAAATCTCCAAAACAGATTTAAATAATTTATTAAGTTGTGTTCTAAAGATCTTATTCATTTCCAATAAGAGTGAATATATTTATTAAAAAGAGAGGAAAAATAACTTTAAAACTTGGGGAAAAAAGGAAACAGTACACAAAGGCCATATTGACTATGCTTCATCAAAAGTAAACAAGATTTGTAGTAAAGGAAGCTGGAAACTTTAAATCCTTATAAAAGTGTTTTATGGCCAATCAAAGAGGGTTTTTTTTTTTTTTATGAATTAACTAAAATTGTTTTAATCCATTATTTTTTCTTTAATGATAAATTGCCTGCCAAAAGAAAATACCACAATGAATACATTTAAAAATTCATTTTAAAATGTGTTCATTCATTTATGCTAATTTAGACTGCTAACATACACAATCTTTATTCTAATCATACAAAATTCTAAAGGTGTTTGCCAATACATGCTTGTTAAATGTTTATTTCTCTTTAATTCAAATATGTCATATTATGGGAGGGGTATCTTATCAAAAAACATAAAATATTCTAAAACTAAATTTATTTCTACTATTAATAAAGATAAATATGCATATGTGCATTGGCACTCTACAAGCCAGACTCTGTTTAATCTAGAACTACCAAACTCAGCACTAATGCTTTGAAGAATAAATATGTACAAGTGGGAGCATTTTCTAAAAATTTTTTAATTAGTTGAAATTATGAAACATTTTAATGTTTGTCACTGTAATTTCCTACACAATTTTTTTTCTTCCTATATACATATTATATAGTATAAATATGTCTTAAAATTTTAAAAACTTATTTTACAATATATTCATTTCTGAAGTGAAACTTTCATCTTTTTCATTGTTACTATTAATATTTCCTTCTGGTTTATATCCACACCTGCTCACAGTTAATGATCAGGGTATAAGGATTTAATTTATTTTTCATGTTGAGTAATTTTTAATATACTGCATGTTTGTAATTAATTCTTCTTTTATTGCATTGTATTTACATTTAAGTTTCAAAACTAAGAAATTGGGAGAATTTTTTAAATGCTGTCATTTTTAGGCATTGCTACTCTTCCTTATGATTTAACTAGATGCTTAATATACAAGCAGAAAATAAATTAAAAAAAAAATCATGGTATAATAAACACACCAAGTGTATGGCTACTAAAATAATGAATTCGAGGTTTATCAAAATTTTTAGTTATTCTGCTGTGGAAGCTATTAAAACCATTCAAAATTTAATGCAATCAGTTATGATGGGAAAGCAACTAATCAATGAAGGCAGTTGGTTTACAAGAAGAATACAATCTTTACATATTTCTCTAACAATGACACACTGTAGTACAATAATATTTTTCATCATTCAAATGGTTAGAAAAGAATTAACACAAGGATTCGTTCAATATTTTGAGTTGTTAAAACTTCCATGTCCTTTCTAATAAAATAATTTCATATGCAAATTCTCAAGTTTTTAACAATAGAGATATTATCAAAAGAATCATTGAAAGGTTTTCCCCCATAACATTCTTTTAGGCAACTCTCTACTGAAATTGCTATGCCAAAGAATGACCTGCATAATATAGCATACAAAGTTACAAAATATTAGCCTTTGGTGTGACTTCATTTTTACAGAATCCATCATGCATCCTGTTTAATTTTTTTGGTGATCAACCTCTGGCCTGTGGTTAACACTTTCCAAAAATCCAATTTATTTTTTAAATAACTTTTCTCTGACAGATTGGGCACAAAGCTATATTTCTAGTCACAAAATTACATACCAAATATGTTTTTGAAAGTACAAACTAACCAAGAGTCAATATCTTGTTGAAGTTATTTTAAAATTTCACAGATGTTTACATTATAGGTATTATGTAACGAATTTTATCCTCTCTTCATTTAGTAGTTAACAAGTTAATTTATAATCAGATACCCAGACAGACAATCTTCTTACAAAATAGACATTTGACATAAATCTAAAAATTTGAGACAAAGATAATATAACATTAATCTAGCTCAGAGCATTTTTAGTTATCTTTATCACAGATAGATATAATTCCAAAAAACATTCATTTTTGAACTCAAGAAGATCTAAAATGTGGAGATATGTCGAAATTCGAGTTTTTTGATGACTATAATATTTTCTTTACACTTCAAATACAAAATAATAAAAAGGACTAATAAATTTATATGGAATGCAAAGTTTATATTTGAAAATTTTCGTATGGCTAAAACTACAAGTAAAGGTTTGGAAAATGTTAGCTAAAAGGTAAGGCCAATTTCACAATTGAGACAGAATGTAAAAAAAAAAAAAAAAAAAAAAAACACAGAAACATGGATAATTCAAGCTCAAAATGAAACTTATTTAATACATAATAATGCAAAAAAAAAAAAAAGTCAAGAAAAGCTATTTGAAGGGATTCTGATAGGATTATTTGCCTCACATGATAATTCGTTAACATGCTATTCAGAAATTGGATCACAAAATTTTGAATGCAAAATTTTTATCAGGTTGAATGACCTCAGAAACAAAAGCTAATAACATGAAATAAGCAAATGCACCAAATACTAATTACAAGATTTATTTTTAAAAAATATATTTACAAAAACTTCTATTTATGTAATGGATGCAAATTATAACATCACTTCACTTAGATCTTTTCAGAAACAACTGAAAAATTATATACAAAATTTTCGCAACTTTGCAAAGGAATTTTCATATTAATAAAATGTTCCTAAAAAATTCTAATGTATCATTCAATGAAATTCTTAATATTTTTATAATGGAAATAATAAACAAAGCAATTGGTCAATGAACTAAAACAATGCCTGTATTAGTTCATGTTCTAATACATAATCTAATTGCTGATTTTAAAAAGTTTACAATTTCTTTAATTTAATAATTAAACAGATACCTCAATCACAAATTGAAGATATCTACAATAAATCCTTAGGGATTACTGCAGTTCAATGTCTTCCAATTCTTTTAATCCTCTAAACAAAACTAAAGATTTTCTGAAGCAAAATTTCTTTACTTTTATGTTTTTAAGTGATTATTTTCATTATTTAAAATAAATTATCTAAGTTTACCTGATGAATATGCTGGGGGACCATAAGACGAATGCCCACCTCGAGAATGACTGCGGCCTCCTCGATAAGAATTGGGTGGAGGTACATTACCATAGTTGAAATTTCGATCCCTCATATTGTGACTAAAAAAATATATATAAATCATAAGTAGATAGACTTGTTTATATAATTTATTATTTTCATTCATGTACCATGCAACATAGTAAAGATAAGTTTATCACAAAATACTTATTCAAGGAAAAGAATTAAGATTGTTCACTAATGAATAAAAAACAATAATTAAAATAACTGAAAGCATCAATTTTAACACATAATTCATACAAACAATAACATGTAATCAATTTTAACATATATTAATGAATTATCTTAACATAAAATTCACATTAAAGATCCGTGATTATGATTGAAATACAACTGTTTAATGCAAAAGATATGTTTACTAAAGAATTGGAATCTGTAGAACATATACATTTTTACTTCACACAGAGATAATAAGGCATTTAACATTTATATTAAAAATATGAGACATGTAGAGGAATTTAAACTAGACGTATATAATAGCTTAGTATTATATTTATTACAATTTCTATGCTACAAATTATTCTGAAATTTCATGGTAATTCGAACCTATAATTATAGAGCTTTTAAAATGACAAATATATTCATAGTACTTTATTAGAGTAAGTCTTCAGCTGTCAGTTTAAATTACCAAATATAAATAAAAAAGCTTAGAATAAACAATAGAGAATTTGAATTTCATGTCTTAAAAAGATATCTAACTAAATTGATTTTTTTTTTAAAAATAGTATATGTTCTAAACTTTTTTCTAATACAAAATGATTATTTAAAAATATACATACTTGATCATTCTGTGTCCAGCTGAATCAAGAGAAGCTCTTTTATTGTATGGTGCCATGCCAACCTGAGGTCGTCTGAAGTTGTTTCGATTTCTATAGTCAGGTACATGTGTTTGTCCAGGCCTGAGAACTTTTGGGGGATCTCTGAAACAAAAAATTAACATATTTAAACCCAACAACAGCAGTAATATAGACAAAAATCAAATATTAAAAGCCGAAATGGCAGTTATTTATAATTATAAGAGGCAAAATGTACAGCCATTTATTTATAAATGAGGAAGAAATGAAAATAATATCAATTTGCCCATTGACTTTTATGCAACCAATCAAATACCTATCATTTCTAAATATCAGCGAAATATCAATTATAATTAATATTATCATCTCTAATAAAAAATTATTCAAAAAGATTTACATTCATTACATTAAATCTACCCCCTCCTAAGACACGCATTTATTCTTTAAGATAGAATCTGTATTGAAATCTATAAACATTATTATTTCCACACCCACTTCAATAATCTTGTAATATTACAATTTGTTCAAGTGCTTTATTTTACAATTTTGCTACTTTCATAGGTGATACTTATCCTTTAAATAGTAAAACTGGCTATTTTATTGTTTAGAATTTTAAGAACAATAAAGTGTTTAAATTAAGTGATACAAAGAGAGGGAAATTTGAATATATTAACTAAGCACATAAATTTCCCATAATTTCTATTTGTAATTGAACTTCTTCATTTTTAATTAAAAAAGGGCCTAAATAAATATTGACTGTAATAGCATACAGGTCTATGACAATTTAACAAGGAAAGAACCTTTTGACCAACATGGGATATTAAAATAATCTTTATCAATTCAAACTGCAAAAAGAAAGTAATTATCAAAATCAAATTAAAATTTCACAACAAAAAGCAGTAAATAAATAAAAGCAGCATAATGAATTTTGACAAATTATTTTTTAATTATAAATGGAATAGAAAAAAAAAGATACTAACACGGCTGATTCTAGTCTTTCTGCAGGGAAAATGAAATTTTCAGGATACTGTGGATCAATAAAATTGACACTGAAACAAGAAATTTTTTTAACATATTAATATAATATTATTGTAGTTAATATATTAATATAATATTTTAATGTAATATTATATTTTTAAAGCATATTACTGTCTTAAATAATAATACTTTAAATTTAATTAAATATTTTTTAAAAAAGGAGAATCATGCAAGAGATTAAGATATATCAGTTCTTACCAGACAGCAGCATTTCCTGGTAAATCAGGCAAGGCACAAACTGGACTCTTAACTGTTCTGAAAAAGAAGGCATGTGATATTATGAAAATATTCATTTTTCAAGATAATTTGAAACTTAAAAAAACAAAAACATAAATATGGGAAAACTTTTTTTTTTTTTTTTTGGATAAAGCATGGATGCTTTATTAAAAACATTACTACTAATTTTGAGAAAATTGCAGATGTCAGTGGTATATAACAGCTGATATAGAAAGGCAAATTAGCGATAGGTTTTATATTAAACTTTGAAATGGAGAATGTTTATGTTTTGAAGTACTATGATAATGAATTAATGTCTAACTTGGTATAATGGAGTTTATTACATTAATTGAGATAAACAATAAAGCTCAGAAAGTGGAAGTTATATCTAAGATGTACATGAAAGGAATTTCTAACATAAATATTTTCAATAGAAACAAGAATGGAATTTAAAAAATAACTTTCTGATGTGTTTTTTTTTCTAGTAAAAATAGCAACTATTTATAATTTTGCTTAAATTAATGATTAATATTTTATTTAAGACTATTATTCTTAGTGAAGAATTGGTTTTATAGACAAATATATAAATTAATTATCTTTTGAATTCACTGTATAAAGAGACAGAAAGTAAATGATGAAGGAAACAATAAAAAAACATATTTAAGTACATGCAAATTTTACATGGAATCAATTATAATTTTTCTCCACAAAATGCAAATAAAAAGAAAAAATAAGCAAAAATAAAAGATCAAAATAAAGTAACTTAGTATTTTAAAAGTAGAGTTTTAATTCTCTCAGAAAGAATCACATTATAATCAGAGAGAAATTTTTAATAAACAATTGAAGCCCTTCAACATTAAAAAGTTTACAGGCATTAAAAATAATTTCTCAACAATAAAAAATATTATTCGTAACAATAACAACATTTCTATTTTATAATTATTACTTCCACTGTTTCAGTTTTACATACACAAATTTATTACAGTTTTTTATTCATTACTTAGTTAAAGTACATAAGACAATTTTATGAATCATTTTTCAGATAAGCAGCAGTATAAATATTTTAAATTAGTACTTCATGCAGTGAAAATGGCAAAATCTATTTAATATGTCAGTGAAAAAACAAATATTCTTACTCTTTAGGATGAATTACATCTTCAGACAAGACAACAGTTCCACTCATGCCAGAGAAAAGTGAAGGATTCATATCAATTTCCTTAGAAGAGAGCAATACCAGAAATATTATTTGTAGATTAAAAAAAAAGAAGAAATACATATACACAAATAAGAAATTACATGTGTTAAAAAAAACTGCAATAACTATTTAATAAGTATATATTCCAATTTTGATGGGTATAGAAGTGTATAACTATTTTGGAAAAGGAAATTTTGTAAGAAGTTATAGACAGCTATATAAAATTATTTTGTTACAAAATAAAACCACAAAAGATCTAATGGATTTAAAATTCTAATGTGATTTCTCATTTTTATAAAAAAATATTTATAGAAAAAAAAAACTCAAGTTCTTAAAGTTAAACTTAAAATTCAAACGTTCTTTGAACTTTAAAGCAACACTGGTTCATTTTTCAAAGTTATATGAACAATTGTTAAGTGATGAAATGTTCTTTTAGGAATTGAAACATTGTTCTTACATACTTCTGTAAATCATATACAAATGCAAACTCATACTTTTTTTTTTCATTCTTTATTAATTCATTTTGCTGTATTTAAACAAAACAGTTCTTGTTAGAAAAAATTTTCTATTCTCAATTTTCCTTTCCTTTACCTTCCTCCCCCCTTCTCAATCAGTTGTTGTTGTCTTTTTCTATGGATAATAAAAAATTCAATTGTGTCCAAAAATCTTTAGGACAAGCTCAGCAAGCCTCGAAGGCTGAACAGAACAGATGTACTTACTATCTAATTCGGCTAATTTTGTTATACTTAATCCAAACTATTCTAGCTTTTTTTTTTATCAAAAAAAAATTAATTATTTTCTAAAGGCATCTTATAGAATAATACTATATGATTTCAAATTTTGGAGAATATTATCATATCTTCCATAGCAAAATATATGATAAATTCCTAAATTATATGAATTTAAAAAAATGCACAAAATAAATTGTTATAGAATAAATAGATAAACATATACAATTCTGTAAGAGTTTGGCAAAGAAAAACCTATTATTTTGAATTAATAAACTGAAAGTTTTTTATTTCTTTTACTTTTTCCTTCCTTCAGTAAAAATACCCAATAAGAATCGCAGTTCACATTCTGCACATATAGTAAGCACACACCAGCACTTTTATCTAATAATTGTAAAACTTTTTACATTTAAAAACATTACTTTATTAGTAGCTTCAGTTTTCCAACTAATAATGAAATCTAGCAATTTTATTTGCTTACATTTAATAGAGAATAAAATATTAGATTAATTTTTTTCTAAAGTTTGTAAAATACCTATAGAATATTATCATATTCTCAGCAAATTATAATTTCATTCTATTGCTTTTGTTCATGAAACATCTAAATTTTAGTCTTCTGAGTTGAATGGAGACTTATGTTCAACTTAGTCAAATATATGATAAAACTCTTTTTACAATTTTTTTTCCAAAATATTTCAATATCAATTATAACAAATGAATTATAATTTTAAAATGTTAAATAAATAAAAATTCTATAGTTTACAACTGGAGCTAAGAAAAAAAACTGAAATATCTTTTGTCAGCAACTCTTTTATGTGATTATATATATATATATATATATATATATATATATATATATATATATGGTGGCATTAACCAAAATTTATACCCTGAAAAAATTTTCCATTCTAAATTTATTTATGAAATTAAAAAATACTTTTGTATTTGAAAAATTTAAAACTAGCCCGATTTTAGATATTTAAAAACGTTTATGAAATTTTGATGCGAAAGCTTTTAGAATGAACTTTGAAGTGCCTTCCTTTGTTAAGATATATGACGAAGAATGCCAAAATGAAGTTTAGGGATTTCTTTTCTATTTTCAAGACTATGTACTTATTTTTATGTTTAAATGATCAATGTGAACTCATTTTACTTAAATATTTTCTAAAATTATTCCAAAAATTTAGGAGAAACAAATAATGCACAAATATAATGATTTTCTAATTACAGAAAATCAATTTATTAAGGCACATTTTAAAACTTATAATTGTACAAAAGATTTTTATTGAGAAAATTGACAATTCTAGGAATTTCCTAATGAATTACTTCAAATATTTAAAAGACTGTACTTTGTCTAGCAGTATTTTTGAAATTAATATATTCCACATAAAAAATATCTCATAACTAGTATCATCACAAAAAAGTAACATACACACCATTAGCATTCTAATATTCAAGAGACTTTCTCATAAAGTATTAGTATACCATATAATTTTTAAGAGTGTATACATAATACTCACCAATTTCCAGTTTGACCCATTTTCATACAAGGTCACAAAAAAATCATAGCCTTTGTGGCCATTTCGGATGTATAATCTATCTTTACCTCGGACATTTCTTTTAACTACAGAAAATATATAAAAATTAATATTCAAGCACTTACATTTATATGTAATTTAAATTAATCTTAATACAGTAGTTTATAACAATAAACTGATCCCGTTTAAACAGAATTTTATAATCATAATGTCATAAAAAGACAGTACTTAAGAGTAGCTGGAAACAATTTGAAGCTCCAGAAATAATATTATTATGCATAAATCACAAGCACTTATTTCATATGAAAAGACAAACTTTTCCCACTTTTATAATGAAAATGACATTAATGATGATGTAAAAAAATATATAGATGATAAATAAATCGGGTACATTTATTCATATATGTAAATTTATTCCTAAAATTTCATAATTTGATCTGTTTTTCTACAATTAAACATCTTTAAATAAAATGAAAATAAAAAGAAACTACAAGGCACATCAACTAAGTTTTTTATTTTTTTATTTTTGCTACTAATGGTGAAAACAAGTCAAAATTATATCTTAGCTATTTAAAAAAATAATTAATTGCACCCATTATGTCTAAAAATATATTTAAAAAATTCAATCATTTACTGAATGCAATTTCAATTAACAAAAGATTAAAAAAAATCTAAATAATATATATATAAATTATACACCATTCATATTCTCTTAGTTTTTACTTTTTCTATATCAGATGCAAAAAAGTTTCGAAGGAAAAAAAAATGTTTTCGATTTCCTAAATATATAACTAAACAACATGTGTATTAAATATATACTACACACATCAATATCATACAAGGGAAAGCAGGCCAACTTTATTAAAATTTTAACATTTAAGCAGTTGTGTAATAATGAAACAATTAACAAAATTAGTTTGATGACTTAAGTCATCAACTTAAGTTAGTTTGATGACTTAAGCAAAGTTATCAGACTTTGACATAATAAGAGACTGGCACACAAGAATAACAATATATCACACATTCATCAAAAGCAAGACTAAAATTTTCACATTAAAAGAATTTCCTTTCAATGCTTTGCTTATTAAAATGCCCTCAATTAAATTATATTTTTCCAAATGCACAATTTCTGCTCTAATATAAACAGGGGGGGGGGACGAAAGAAACATTAGATTTCATCAAAAAATTAAAGCAAATGATGTTGAAGTGTTCTGAAGAAATAACAATTTTTATGAAATTTGTAAAATTACAAGACACTACAAAAAATCCTATTCTTAAGAGATTACGATGAAAATGATGATAAAAGGGAATGTAAAAGAGCAATTAAAGTTTACTGCATCAATTACATCTAATAAAAATCCCATCTAAAAACAGTGAAATCAATATCTGCTTTGATCCTGTTCAACCCTATAGAGTATATATGGCCAGAAATCAGAATTCATTCACAGTTGGATAAATAAATCTAATTTTTACATGGATTTTTGAGCACAAATACTATTTTTATATGGCATTTAAAATTTTAAATTTGTAAAAATTAAGTCAAGATAGTTAAGAAGTCATGAAGAAGCCCAGTTCTATAATTTGAGATACCTTTCAGTAGGAAACAAACAATTATCTTGAGCTTGTTCCACATATTACCATAACATTCATTGACAAAAAATATATACCAAATAAAAATATTTATAATTTTAATTATGCAGTTGTAAGTCATCATTTAATCATCCTTTCATAAATATTTATCATTTTGCTCAGCCTTAATTAATCACATCTAAAAATTCATGGTTACACCTATGTAAATCGTCACTGATATGCAAAAGATTTTTAGAATGTTTTTAACATTTGATCACTTTTGTAGAAGAAAAAAGCTACAAAAATAAAGCTATTAAAATACTGCACTAGCCAAAAAAAAAAAAAAAAAACAACAAATTAATATTCATATTCAGGTAACCATATACTACTGCGAATTAGTATAACAACAACAAAAAATACTAGAAAAGGACAATTAAAAAAAAAAGTGATAAGACCCAGACCATGAATTATTTGAAGTTAAACATGATTTTATATTTTAACAAAAGTGGCAGAAAAATTTAACACTCAAATTGAATATAAACAAAGATATAATGAATACCTTCAAGCTAGATTATAATTTTTTGTTATATTTTCAAAAAATTAAAGAAAGAAAGAAGTAAAGTTACCTTCCTCTGGTGTTAATAAAGAATATACAGATTCCAGTGCCTTGAGTAGCCTTTTTTCATCCACAAATGGTAGCAACGCAACACCTAAGTAATATTATATAGACAAAATAGTTACAATTCTTGATTAAAATTATACCAATACTAAATTTATGTTAATAAACATGTAAATAGAAACAAAAACTAAAATACATAAAATATCAACTTCTAGAACATACGAGATGAATAAACTTGATAATTAAATATGCATCTAATAATTTTAATTGTGTCATCATGTAAAAACAAATATATTTTAAAAACTGTTATAAGTATGAAAGATTACTCATTTTATTTATTATTTCTTTCTTAATTTTATTTTTTTATTTCTTATTTATTTCTTTCATTTTATTTATTATTTCTTTCTTATTATTTCTTAATTGAAAGCAAGTTTACGAATAATATCGAGAGATGAAAAAATAAAATGAGATACTGTAATTCTTATCATATGATAAAAATCCATAGAATAAATTTATATTGATATCTTTTGTTAAAATATATTCACTTTAACTAAAAGTATGGATACACATTTTTTTTTTTTTTTTTTGTCTAAAAATGTGCTACACATTTTTTTTTTAACTTGCACCAATTTAGTAGATATACAAAATTATTTTAAGCGAGATCCAATTTTTTCCTATGCATCACTACATTTGCTGATAATTGTCTCTCCTGAATAAAGTTTTTCCTGATTAAAGTGAGATACAGCACACTATCAATTAATTGCTATGATTTGGTATTTTTTTTATATGTAACCCAAAATAACTATTAAAATCCCCCATTTCTTTTTAATAATCAGTGTTACTTTATTTTACACGAAGTATGAGATTATATTTATAGAAACAAAAACCTGTTATTTAGCACACAAAAAAAAAGGATATAATTAAAAATTTTATTTTTCAAACACTGCCACAAATATGTTTTTCTAAACCACTAAGTTGTTTGATTGATTCAATTATTTTCAATGTATCTTAATATTTATATTTTTAGACAGAGCAAGCCATGATTATAATCTTGAAGAAAAAAGAAATTTTACCTTGCCAAGCATACTTTTTGCCATTAAGATCAACTTTAAAATCTGTAGGATAAAAGTCAATAATAGGAGAATCCTGAAAAGAAAAACATACATGAGCTAACCAAGCCAAAAGTAATTACAATAACAATTAAAAAAATATTCTAGTTCTTACAGGATTGGACATTAAATCTCCCCATGGTTCTGGAACATGTTGCTTGCTAGCAGCTGGAAATACAGCCATTAACTGTTCAAGTGGTTTGAACTGGAAATAAAATATACTTTAAAATATAAATCATTAAAATGATTTTGGCATTTTAAAAACATAAATGGGTGATACTACAATTAAAAGTAAATGGCTACAAACTTAGTTAATTATATATATATATATATATATATATATATATATAAAGCTTCCAGCTTTGAACTATAATCTATATGCCAAATAATAATAAATAATGCATTTTGGAACTAAATAATCCTTGTTACCAAACTTCACATTAATATTTTTTTTGTTTGTTTACTAAAACTCATTGCAAAATAAAATGCAAGAAAAAATCTATGATAAATAAGAAAATAATTCCAGATTTATTATAAAATATTTAGACATTTTTAAAATATTTTTTTTATTTCTTAAATATAGAGTGACATGAATGAATGAGATATGGCATTTGAAAAATGATTTGAAATGATATAACATTAAAGGATCAGACAAGTCTTCTTCATGTAGTAGAGGGTATAGTATAAGAATTAGATTGTAAGCAAAGGATCATTAGACAAATAGAACCATCTTGGTTCTTTATAGTGCAGCCAACCAGTTAAATGAGAGAACAAATAGACAATCTTTCAGCATACAATAAACTTTAAGGAATTCAGATATAACAATGAATAGTTCTATATTTATTTATTGCTAGTTTCTTTAATTATAAAAGTCCCAAAGCATTCAGCAAAAAACTGACAAAGGCTTAAAACTATTGAATTGAGCCTAATTGGAGAGTAAAAAATCTTACCTTCTAATTAAAAAGATGAAAAAAGAATAGATCAGACAAATGTTTAAGAATTGGCACATTTAACACAAGGCTCTGTCAGAAAGTTAGTCAAACTGCTTTAAAAAGAGCATTTTACTACAACATTTGATTATATCCTAAAATTCAATGTGAAACTACTTCTTGATATAATTAATTCTATCTGTCAAATTGTGTCAAAATTACACTAGTGCAAAAAAATCCTTTTCAATATCTTTACTAAGTATCACAGAATTTTTGGAAGCATATATGTTCTTTGTTAACTATTTTTTCCTTTACTATCGGAATGATATAAGAATATTTTTGAGAATTACTTACTGGTTTTCCAAGGTCAAAATTTATTTTTATGTCACCGATATTCACAAAATCTGAAGCAAAAGGAGCATAATGATAAGGAAAATACCAATTCCAGGAAGCACAACCCTGAAAAAAATGTAAATAGCATTAAACACACTTTTATACACTTTAAGAAAAGAAAATATTTATCAACGAAAATGCATGCATAGATTCAGAAAGCTTTTATTTATCCAAAATATCCCTAAACATCATTAAATAAAAATAAGCATACTAATTTTATAACTATGTTTAATAAACTTATTAAAAGTAGATTATTGAGAGATAAATGTGAAAAAAGCTTCAAATAAAAACATTTTAATAATTGTAGTTGTCCCATATTTTATAAATATTCAAAAAATATTGGCACAAAAATATTAAAATGCAGCAAAATCACTAAATGCAATTAAAATATTGCTGATCAAGCAGAAATTGATTATACAAGATGTTTATGTATTAGAAAAATTCACAATTTAAAAAATATCAAAGCAAAATAATAATTAAAAAAAAATACAGAGTTTGACAATGAATCTCTTACACAAAATAACATTTTTATACTACCTAAATACAAATTTCCATAATTTAAATGAATGTTGTCATAAGTATTATTCAAAAATTCAAATAAATGGCAGTAAGAAGAGGAGAACAGCAAAAATTTTTTTAAAAATTATTATTATTTGTAAATGGCAAGATTTCCAGTCACAACAAAAGAGTGAAATATTTTTCATGAAGAAACTTCTGTGGGTATATTGAATACATTCACACAAGAGCATATTCAAAACCAATTACTATTCACCAAACTATTAATCAAAACTAATTATTATCTATGAATTCAATTTACTGGCTTAAATTACTTGCAAACTGCAAAGTAATTATATTATTTAAATTCTTTAAATAAAAGCAATTTACCTGATAATAATATCTTAAAACCCAACAAAGTCCTTCTACATATGCAGCAGCCTAAAGAAAAATATATTTTATGAAATTATATGAAGTAAAATTTGGTAAAAATTTTAATGATGCATTATGTTTCTTACAAAAATAAAAAATACCTACCACTTTGTGTCGAAACTCAACATCATCCCTATCAACTTTAAACTTAACTTCATAATATCTTTCCTTCCACCCATCTTCCCATAATCTAAAAAATAAAATATCATTATTTCAATGGGATAGATTAAAGTTATATAGAATAATAATTTTAAAAAGTGCATTAACAAAAATAATTGACAACTTGTAAAATTAATATACCTTGGCAATTACTGCCATTTTCTTTCATTAAAATGAGAAAACACAATTATTTAATGATAACTGCTTCCCTTTTTAATATTTTTATTAGTAAATATTTATTACATGACATTAAAGAACCATTTTAACTTATTGGATTCATTATATGCTATTTTTAATATTAGAATTCACCAATAAATTTTGTAAATAATGAAAGTATACTTGATTATCAACAAAAATTAAATATTTCCTAATAAAAACTATAAAATGTTTAGTAATTTTTTTAAAAATAAAAGCCATAGCTTGAAAAACGATTTTGTTTTTACAATTAAATGCAAAGGCTTCTCATTCTGAATTTAAAAATGTTTTTTTTTTTTAATTTTTAATCAATTTTTTTATCAATAACATTAGAAATGAATTTTTTTTAATTATTAAAGATGCAATAAATTGTTCTTACTTTACATCATCTTCTGGTTCTGCTTCTTCTTCTGACTCAGATTCTTCTATTTTTCTTTTCATACCAAGAATATCAGAGGAAGCATCTGTACCACTGTTTTCCTGAGTTGTGAGGCACAATAAATTGATTAATTTCATGGATATTAACTTAAGGCTATTAAAATTCTAATTGTTTAAAAATGTTTTAAGTTTATTTTCTTCTATTATAGTAACATTTAGACTTTATATTTATGCTGACTTCACTTATTTCAAAAGATATAAAGCATGTAAAAAAAGAAAGAAAGAAAATTCATAAACACAGTGTAATAAACACACATAAACACACTGATAAGAACAAAATATTTTCTGTCACATTAAGAAGAAAGAACGATAACACAGCAATATTCACTTTGTATCTTGTCAGTATTATTAGACATACAAACATAGTGATGCTAACAATTTAGGACTAATGCAGTATATTTATCAAACAAGAACAACCATATAGCATCAACATAAAATGCTCAAAAAAAAAAAAAAAAAAAAAAAAAAAAGTACTTCCAAAAAAAAAGTTTCACATATGTTCCTAGATTTCTTAATTATGTTTAAAATGTTAGGTATACACATATGCCTTTCTAAATTAATTTGAACCAGTTTCGTTTAGTTGATTCAATTCTTTTAAATAATAATTTGTGGTAAAAATGTACTATTAAACCTTTAATCACAACTTCTTTTTGTCTGCTTTTACAGTTTAAAGAGAATGAAAAGTTCAAAATAATAAAGACACAACAAAAGGCATGTATGAAGGAGAGAGGAGGTAATGTTAAAAAATTAAGCACAAGGATTATAAATTTAAAAAGTATTATATACATCACAAACCTGAACGCAAATGGCTATATATATAATAATAAAGTAAAAGAACATAGTAATTTTTAAAATCTTACATCAATAAATATAATAAATGCTCTGCAATAGTTCATTCCGTTCAACAAATTTGTCTTTTTAACATTCATTTTATCTACGATTTTTATCAGAAATCTTAAATTGGCGTACACAGCAGGGAATCTGAAATTTTGTCATCTAAAGTAAAAATTATACAAATTTACCTGTAATTTATAGCTTGAATTTTTAGAGGCATTTTCACATAAAATACATTAAAGATCCCTCACACTACATTCATTAAAGTTAGAGAATATGATTTGAGTTAGAGACTTTTAAAACTTAAACTACAGCAATGATGGCTAAAATTTGATCTTAAAAATTAAATAATTTTCTTTTCATTGGAAATTTTTATTTTTTTGTCCACCTTTGATTTTAAAAATAGATATTGGAAATGAAATATCATTTTTAATTCAGTACAAAACTCTGTTTCCAATATTTAACAATTAACATTTT
The DNA here is from genome assembly GCA_026543055.1 of Argiope trifasciata. Lineage (NCBI taxonomy): Eukaryota > Metazoa > Arthropoda > Arachnida > Araneae > Araneidae > Argiope > Argiope trifasciata. Next base: position 5,768,679 of record JAPMOQ010041062.1, on the reverse strand, counting down.
AATACTGTAAGTATTAAGAAAAAAAGTACAAATTATCCCAAAGATAAGATTAAGACAAACTTGTTGAATTGAAACTAAAATTTAGTTTGGAAATGAAAGTTCAACTACAGAAAAATATTTTGCACAACAAGGATTGCTAAGTAGGTAATTTATTGTCAACATAGCATTTCATGCATTAATATCAGTGAAAATTTTATAAGATACAAAATATTTTTAAGAGACATATCAGGATTCTTTCTTTAAGGCTAAATCATTTCAAGCATATACTTAAAAAGTAGAACAAATACAAAACTTTCAAAGAGCAAGAATAGATTTCAATCAAGTTCCATTAAATATTTCTTTTTGTAATATTTACAGTATTTAATAAAATACTATTTACGTCATCATTTTAATTTCAAATATGGAAAAGGAATGGTTTCAGAAAGAACATTTTGAAAATTACAGCAAAAGGATTTATACTTTATATTCATTTCAATAGAAAATATAATATTCACAGAAAATTAGTTAACATTATCTTCAATAGAATCAATTCAGCATTGAATTAATTTCTTTTTTAAAAAAAATAAAAATCCATTGCAAAATGGTTCTTTAAAAAAAAGTTTAAAAATTAATTTTTTGCTACCTATACAAGGCACAAAGAACAGAGATTTATTTCAAAATCATTCCAATTTTACAATTTTGATAATTAAAAAACTTTTGATTCAGAATTAATTATTATTTCCCTCATTCTTATATAATTTTTTTCTTTACTTTATTATTGGTTTAAAGTAGAGAGAAAAAAAATTAAGCAATTGATTGCCCCCCCCCTTTTTTGGCAAGAGCAGATAATGATTAAAAATTTAAACAAATACTTACAGGAACCATCATGGATTCCAGCTTTTGTTTAGCTGAATCTTGATTAGAACCACTATTAGAACTAGACATTCGCATCTGATATGCTTCTTGTCTCGGATTACGTACTGGAGAAGGAGTTCTTGACAAAGACTATCAATCAAAAAAGAAGACATTAGTTGTCTTTAAGAATATAGCAACATTTTCTTTAGCACAGAAGGGCAAAAAATTTTAAGAGATGAATATAAATCAAAATAATTTTCACTTAAATATAAAATGAGTTATCTAATATGCAATCATTTCAAGGCTTAAGGAATTTTATAGTAGAATAATTATTAAAATTGATTTCATCAAAATAAATGTGCATTTGAAATTATTACATCTCATTTTGTAGAAAAATATGATGCATATTGATAATCTGAGCAAATCAGATATTAATAATCAAAAAATGTTTTAAAAATAAATTCAATAAACATACCATTGGACTAAATTGTCCACCCGGTGTCCAGGCAGGCCTGTCATCTTTATTCATCTAAAAGAATGACAAAATGAAAATGTAAGTTATTCATCAGTAAAATCAATTTTTCTTTTAATATAAAAGTATATATTTATAAATGAAATTTAGATAAAAGATGGAAACAAATTAAGAGTTCATACATTCTATCTTTCTCTTTCTTTTCACTTATTTTCCAAACAATATTATATTATATGTTTTTAAAATGCCCTACATTTAATTAAGAATATCTTTAATATCAAAATACAAATGAACATAGGTATATGCATATGAGCATATATATTTATCAGAAAACCTTGAAAGTAGAAAAGGTTAAAACCATGAATCATTCAGTTTATAGCTTGATTGAAAATAACAATTCAAAAGTCATTAAAATTTTTGTCTATGAACAAAATTTAAACCCTTAATATTAACAACACTTCAAAAGATGAATATAATTAAAGAAATTAAAATAAAATAAATAAATAAAACATTTGCTTTTTTATTTCCTCCAAATAAAAAGATGATCCAAAATAAATTACATTTTATTAAAACTGACATCCCTTCTTGGTCTCTTCATCCTATATACAAGATGGATGTTAAATTGACTCGTCTCCTTATAGGGCATATATGTTTCACCCACAAACATCTAATTTTTGGCGAAAATGGGCCTGAGTGCAACAGCTGTCAAGTTCATTTTACTATTCCTCATATTTTAAATGACTAATTCTGTTATTTGATTTATTCTGTTTGTGTTAAGCATTGCTAATTAAGTTTTTGTTTTTTTATATCATTGTATAAATTGTTGTGACTCATAAATATAAATTTCAAGTTGCCAAAACAATTCTTTACATCAATTTTACGCAGTTTTATCTGGTCACATCTGTTTTTTTTTTTTTAAACAAATGAGATCTTTTAAAAGACAACTTTTATACTTTTACCTTTTGATTGGTGCAGTTTAGCTAAAGATGGCTCTTGTGCCAAAAAAAACTACATAAAACTAAACTAAACTTTATTTCATTTAAATTTCAGATTAATTTTAATTCTCTTTCTTCCAATAACAAAAGCAAATGTATTTATATTTCTGTAGTCAGACTGTCACCTTTATAATATTAAAATTTGTCACACATATGGATGAGAAAATATACACCCAAGACATTTTTTTTTAAATTTCACTTAATTAAAAAGTAAGGGATTTGGGGGGGGGGGAGGCATATTTCCAGAATTAATGGCATATCTTTTTTTCCACTATAATTTCCAATTCCAAAATCAATTTTTTAATAACATAAATTTATGGTGCCTTTTTTTTCTTTAAAAAATAGTTATATAAATAAATTTTAAAAGTATCACGCACTTGTAAACATTTATACAATTTAAATTTTTTAAAAATAAATTATTACTATATTGTAATCCACATTAACTATATTTTTTCCCGTGTAATAAGATATTATGAAACTAGTTGTATATGCAATGTTTTCTAATTCGATTATTGAATAAAGAAATAGTTTGTTGCAATCAATAATGTTGGATTATGAAATACTTTCTAATGCAATTTTAATATTAATACTTTTCATGATGTCATAACAGACATTTGCTACTTATTTTTTTTAATGAGATTTTTAATTTTATACCAGTTTTGTAATCTCATTTTCTTTCCTTTTAGACATTTTGACTTTTAAAAAAATATATATATATTTCTACTCTTCTCAAAATTTAATTTTTAAAAAACTCAGGGTTTAAGCCATTTTTACAGCTTTCTATATTACTTTAGAAACTTAGTCTCAAATTGAGATAATTTTTTTTCCTCCAAAGCATCATGTTATTTTTTCACCCAATATATGCATGATTACGTAGATATTTCTGAAACATTCTTTCATCAATTTCTTTACTTTTTCTCTTAACTTTTTTCTGTACTAATTTCATGTGCTAGCCCTAAAATGTTTTTTACAAAAATATATGCATAACATAATTCATTTTTACATAAATTTGCATTGTCTATATTTTTTATTTTCATCAAGCAACGAAAGTTAAAAACTTAATAGTTTAATAGGAAGAAAAGTCAATATCTTATGTAAATTAGCAGATTGGCAAAAATTGGCAGTATAGAATAAAGACATACTTTTGAAAAATCATAATAAGCTTTAACAAAATCAATATGAAATACCTTTGCTCGCTTCTTTCTATCTTTCTGACGTGCTCGAAAAGCCAACTATAAAATAAAGTTGGGTTTTTTTTTTAATCACTCAAGAATTTAAAATTGTTTTTAAAAAATCATTTTTGAAAACCAAACATATAATATTTCAAAGTTATATTCAAATAAATTGATCACAAAAGAATAACTAAAAAATAATAATAATATAATCAGTAAATTTGCATGGAGTTTTAAAACTCATTAAAAAATTTAATAAAAAGGAATTTTTCATAATTTATAAAATTTGTTAATTTAAAAGTTTAACTTTCTGTAGCAATAATAAGACTCTCCCTCATGAAAAATTATTGATTGGATGTTGCAATTATAGGTAGAATGGATGATATTTCATTCTAAATTAAATATCATTAATTGATCATTCATCAATATACAAAATTATCAATGTTATAACACTTATCCTTTTTATTTGCATTTGCACATAACTGAGGTAAAACTGTTATAGCTGAAAATCAGCTATAACAGCTAAAATTTAAATTTTAACAAAGTTATAAACGGGCAACTGTTTTCTCCATAAGTTATGTCACCCTCAAAAAAACTGAAATAAAAAATTAGTGTAATAATTTTTATTGCTAATAAGTGTGTGAAATTTAAAATACAATACCTCATTTTCCTGTCGTCTCTTAAAGATTTCATCTTCTACTTCTCCTAAGTCTAAAAAGAATGAAAATTATTACAGTTATTATATGTAACTAAAAAGTAAAGAAAATTATATAGTAAAAATATATGTATGGGCTATTTTTTTGACATTTCCAGAAAAAGGAATTAAAAAATACAATACACACCCAAGAATTTTGCTAAATATGACAGATGAACTAGCTAGATAACAACAACAAAAAACCCTAAAAGGGCAGAGTTCTATGAATTCATTTCTTTGCCCACCAATATCAGAAGACAAAGTTTTTACACTAAAACACATTGTTTATAAAAGATATTTTCTACCTTCTTATTAAATACTCAGTTCACTTACCTCAGCTGCGACACAGTGAACCATAGAATTGGTTGCCAATAATGTACGTTAAAATAGAAGGTTCCATAGTGATAGTTTATAAATGCTTATATAATGCACTGCATATTTCAAGAATTCATTAGAGAAAAAGTGTTAAAAAGTATAACTGCTCATATTTTAACATAAATTCTGTAATGCCCAACATAAATGCAGGAAAAATTAACATAATCATAGGATTAGTTCCAGTAAAAAGTTGCTCTAATTAATTTTATTTTTCCCTGACAAAGGATTATAGAAATATGAAATGGTAACCCTAAAAAAAAGGGGCCAAAATTTACAATTTTTAGGTTTTGAAAAAGTTTTTAATAGATGTCTTGCTTTCCTCATTTAATTATGATATATATATATATATATATATAAACTTTCTTAGAAATTTTGAGACAAATACTTAAGAATATTCTGTATAATGAAATTTTTTTAAACTACATTATTATATGCTAAACAGTTTAAACTTAAATTAGGTCAATTTAAATCATTTCATTAATAAAGCTATTTCTATGAAAGGTAATAATTTTGTAAACTCAGTATAAAAAAGTGTTTACATTTTTTTTTTTTTTTTTTTTTTTTTTTTGCAATTGTTAATAAATATCAATCTGACTGTGAATGTCAGATTGCACATCAACAAAGAATGCAATCTAAATATTGGAACTTCTCCTACTCAGAAACATTATTCAAAATTTTCAAACACAATTTAAATTTTTTTAAAAATCTCAAGGCTTAGAAACATGCAACAACTACATTCAAATTACTTTAATTTTGCACTAGAGGGGGGTACTCATAAAAAATGGAGATACTCATAGAAAATAATTAAAAGAAGAAAAAAATGAAATTTTTTCACTTACCAGTCATTATAAGTTGAACTCGACTTAATTCAACATGTCCACTTTTTGTAACAAAACCCTACAAAATATTTAAAAATAACTAATTAAAGTTTCTGATAAGTAGTCTAAACATAAAAGTTTCATAAAACGAAAAAAAAAATTAAATAAAAAATGATAAGACGCAAAATCAATTTATGGTTAAAATAATTTAAACAGTACTAAACATTCAATGCAGGACTACTTTACTTTCAAATCTTGACAATTACATAAAAGAACTTGAAATGAAATTATTATGAATTTGAACTATAAAACAGTCACAAGCATTGTTTTTATTTAATAAGAAAATGCAGGATTTTATGTTTCGTGCAAAACTATAATTTTAATAATTAAATCTATTCTTTAAACATGGAATATAAAAGTCATTTTAGTTTAAAAAAAAAAAATAATAAATAACTTAAATTCTCAACTGTGTATTGTGAATGAGAAATATTAATTAAAGAATACTTATTTTACTACATTGATAAGGAATGCAAGTAATGAAAATATAGATATATAAAAATATTAAATTATACGCAGAATAAATTACAAATGTTACGTAACTAATATCACTATTTCAATTTACTTTTAAACTTTTCCACTAAAATTCAGAAAATTATCTGCTAAAAATATTAATTTTTGTTATTATAGAGAGGAATCAATTTAATACTATTGAAGGCATTTAAATAAATAATATGAAAACAGGAAACAAAATTCTTGCATACCCCAGTTTTATATACAGCCTTCTTGTAAAGTTCCACAAGCCTATCAATTGCGCCCTCTCTAAAGAGTATAGTAAAAAAAAAAAATCATACATAAAATATAAAAATAATTTGTTAATGCATTTTTAATAAAAAAAAAAATTAATGGTGAGAATAAGAGACAATTCTGAGATTACCCATATAAATTTGAAGAAAAACCCATAGTAAGGAAATAAATTAACTATGAGTTTTATGTATATGCTTTAGATACTAAAAGGTAAATGTATATCAATCAAGATATTTATTTCAATCAAATTTCAGAATTTTTTTAAATAGAATAACTGGTATTGATTTAAAGACAGTTGGAGTGACATTCTTATTCAGTTTATTCAGTAATCAAACAAAATTATTTCAATACAAGGAAAATAATAGACAAAGGAAATAAATTAACAAAGAAATATAAATTATTATAAAAAATGTTAAATAATCAGAAATTCTGATGAAAATTGACTATCAGTCGCAAGACTACAGTAGTAAAAATAGTTGTGATTTTTTTAATGAAAAGAAAATACCAAGGAAAAAATATATAAAAAATGGCAATTACAAATATTTTTAGCCATTGTTACTGTAATAAGAAAAGTAATTTCAATTTTAGATCAGGCATGTTGTGAGAAGCTGATGCAAAAATTTAGCACTTTAGCTATAAAAAAAATATAAGTATCTTTATATATTCAGACATACACAAATCTATGAATTTTCTATGCATAGGATGTTTCCCATTTTATAATAATACAGTATCTTTCTTGAAATTTTTTTTATAAAGTAATTTTAAATGCATAATTATTAAATTTTATTATTTATTTCAGCAATAACACAATATTTTTACTATTTACTTCAATAAGACTGCAGAAGTACAATGTTTTGCACTGAAAACAAATTATATACGTAATTTGGCTTTGACAGAAACAAAAAGGATCATAAAAATGAAATTATTACTATTACTTAAAATATTAGGTCAATTTTCATAATATTAACAATAAAATCTGATTTTTAAACATATTTTTAAATTATTAATTATTTTTTATAGATATATCATTTCTGTAAATGTCAAATTGTTATAGAAACATAGCATGACCAAAAAAATTTGTATTTCACTTTTATATATGCAGCAACAAATAAGATTTGACAAGGCTGATATAAAAAGCATAAATTTCCAACAGTATTAACTATCCAAATTTAGTAATCAACAACATTTTATTTTCAACTTTAAACAGCTAAGAGCTAAAACATCCCATGATGGTTACCATTATAAGATAGAGAAAATTCTCACAAAATTGATAATAGGACAATGGCATGTTCTAAATGAAATTTTTTAATAGAAAAAAAATAAAATAGTATTAGTTAATTAAAAACAGACTATTAAAAATAACCCTTTTTAATTCTGAAGTTTAAGAAGACTTAATTAAACATTCAAAATTTCAAATTTTTTTTAATAAATTTATGCTTTAACATATATGAGAAAATAATTAAAATCGTTTTTATTTTAGCCTAAAAATAAAATAAAACAAGAAAATGTAGTTGTATGCTTTACAAAGAATTGAAAATGATTTAACATATCCTATTTTCATAAATAACAGAATCAAATTTATGAAGTTAAAAAGATGCTAGTTCTGTGTTTAGAAGCAAAATGAAAATAAAATATGCCAGTGGACATGCATTAAAGAAAGGACTTTTGGAAGCCAGTACATGGCAAGATATCCCTCTGTGTTAAATTTAACATATCCATCAATAGAAAAATCTCATTCAATGAAATGTTTCGATGTTCTTATGTTTAAATTAAAGTCAAGAAAGCATTTTTTTTAAAAATCACATTTAAAGTGACTCAAAGAAACAATTTTATTTTGAATTTCATTATATTATAAATAATTGTTACAAATTATGTCTAAAACTAATTTTTCAAAAATTAATAAAACTAAAAGCATTCATTTAAACAGAATTAGTACAATAGAAAAGACACTTTTTATAACTTCTAAAAGGGTATAAAATAACTTTTATGCCATTGTATGCATTGATGTTATAATAGCAGAAATATGTTAAAATTATGTTTTTATTTCTTAATTCTCTAATTAAAATTTTGGAAAATTCATTCTTATGGAACCTTACTTAACAACTAAAAAGCTATTTCATGCAAAATGTCATGTTCTTAACTCCAATGCTGTATTGCTCTATCAAGCGGGACACATCTTTATACATCAAGAGATTTCAATGAGAATCAAAAAGGAAAATGTATATATATAAGAATTACAAAAAGAAAAAAAAAAGTAAATTATTTTTTAAAAAAGAATTTTAATCTTAATAAAAAGTTATAAATCTTTTTTTTTTATTTCTTTAAAAATTTCAAGTATTAGGCAGATTTTTTTTTTTCTTGCCTAAACTAAAATTTAATGAGATAGGTCCACTAAATAATTATTTTCTAAAAATAGACAATGGAAAAGATGGAAGGGAAAAAAAATGCCCAGAAAAAAATCCTGAATAATTAATCGCAAAATTTTATCATACTGGATTTTACATAATCGAATAATGTAATTGCGCACTTCAATGAATTACAATTCAATACAATATAGCAAATTCCCTATCTCTTTCATCATTTCATCTAAAAAAAATTTAAGTAATGATGCAGTCTGTCGCTTTATGCCTAGTTTACACTTACAGTAGAATTATTTCAATAACATTAAAAATTAATTCTGTAAATTAAAAGCATTTTGAATGCTTGGCGATGTTTTCAGTGCCACGATTTCATGTGTGTGTGTATATATATATATCCAGAAAGTAAACTCCTCATTTAGGAACAGCATTTAGGTTTTGACAGCATACATCAAGAAATTTTCATTATTTTTGTTCAGAAATTTTTCCAAAGTATGCAAAAGCAATCACTAATCAATTAGTAGCTGTTGTGTTTTCATGGAATTTGTGCAATGCAACAGAGTTGACTTGACAAAACTGATGAACTAAACTGTGAATCGTGTCAATTTGAAGAGCTTCATTTTTAATTTTCCCCATATTCTGTGCAGAACTAGTCTTAACTGTAGTTTTATTGTAAACCAAACATTATTTTTTATTTTATCCATCTATTCTTATAATAAAGCTCAATGTGTGTGTGTGTGAGAGTGTGTTGGCACTCCACAGGCCAGACCATTGGACCTACAGCTACCAAATTTGGTACATGTATACCTTGGAGGTCGGGAATGTGCACCTCGGAGATCTTTTTTCGAATTTTTAATTAGAATTTGAATTAATTAAAATTTAAGCGAAATTTCGACGTTTTTTCGCTATAACTTCCGAAAATATTATCACACAAACATGATTTTTACATCAATTTAAAGAGTAAAAAATTAGCTTTCTAATGGCACCAATGTTATAATATATAACTTAAGGCTTCTATTTTTAACGAATTTTTAAAGAAATATTTTGACCATGTTTTTTTGAGTACGTGACTGGATAAAATAAAAGAAAACAATGCCGGAAGTTCAAATAATAATTAAAAAAAACTATAATCGTAAATCAAGTCTAAAGAAATGATACTTTTTACACGTGACTGGATAAAATAAAACATAAAATGTGATATTTTCTAAAAAAATAAATGCAATGCAAAGGTCTCTATTATCGTTTGCAATATCTAAATCATTAATTCAACAAATCTTCTTTATTTATGGTAAACCTGCTTGAATTAAAACAGGATATGCATTGAAATCTCGACTTAATGGCATATTTCTATAATCGTTTGCAATATCAGTATCATTAATTCAATAACTTTTTTTCCATTATAAAATGTGATATTTTCTAAAAAAATGAATGCAAAACCAAGGTATCTATAATCGTTTGCAACATCTAAATCTTTATTCAATATATTTTTTTTCCTTTTTCGCTAAAAACATATTTAATATTTTGGCAGCATCACGGAAAAAAATATTTTTAATTTCAGGCCAATCAATGCCCAAAATTACTTCAAGGCTAATGAATATGTGACTTAATTGAAAATTTTAGAACGCATTACTGGTCACCAAAGGCGGCTAGTAGTAAATATTTATAAATAAATTTTTGCTTATGCCATTTTCATATTAACTTCCATGTAATCCCTGACCTTATTGAAATCATAATATTTTATATTAAGTGGTTAAAATAACAATATTGGTTTGATAAAGGAGCAAATATCTCAATGAAATATAATGTGAGCTTGAAATAAATATTTTCATGAAATTCAAGCAATAAATCCTTATGATGGAAAAATTTTATATTATATTATATATATATATATATATAATTATCTTAATACTGTGAGATTCAATCATTCATTATTAAAGTGCATCTAAACTTTTCTCTTCAAAATAATTTTTGGGCAATAGGCCATTTTTTAAAAATTACTTAAATAAAAAAGTTACTTAATAATAAAATATTTTTAAATAAAGCATTCTAAAACATGTCTTTTTAAAATGTCAAAAGAAAATTTATTACAGTACCTTATTTCAAGTGAAGGAAGATGAGGTAAAAAGTCATTCCCAACAAAAAAGCACATAAAAACCCAATCATCAATAACTCGCTATAAGATTATTAAAGCATTTAATTAGTTCACACACCACAAAAAACTTATTTTCACAACAACTTCTGAAATACTGAAAACAATAAAAACAGTCAAATCCTTATGTAATGAATGTTTTCTGATCTCTAGGGTTTTCATAAGAAAAAAAAAATTAGGTCCAATGAAACTTCTATATAAAAAGCAAAAAGTTTTATAAAAAAGAGTAGACATAATAATAATAAATGCCAATTGACTTCTTAGATTTTTATGTATTAAAAAAAACTTAAAAGCTGAAAAAAAAAACTTTTACCAACAAGAAATTTCCTAAAACGGGAAGGTTATTTAAGAAAAAACAATAAACATTTGACTCTGCATCATATGATATTATTAGTTTCCATTTACAAATTCCTTTCTTACGAACCCTAATAGAGAAAATTTAAAATTAAATTCAGATCAGCTTACAAATATTGTAATAAATAAGGTGGTTAAACAAAAGTCTTAAATGCAAAAAACATGTTCAGTCATGTTGTCAGCTTTTAATTTCTCCTGTATAGGGGCACAAACTCCATTACACAAATTAAATATGTTGTATATTTCATTTTTAATTCAATAGATTAGACTTTTTAATGCTTTCTTTAATATCAAAAAATTAACTACGCATCATTAATTTTAGTAAGGAAAATTTAAAATATCGATTTTTATATATTGGAATTGTAATATATATTTTCCCCAGAAATTTCAAATTGAATAAATAGAAATACAAATGTACTTGAAAAATAAAAGAAATAGCATTCGCAATGTTAACAAATTAAATATGAAAATATTACCTCTAAATCAAATTCAAATGGTAGATTATCCATAGTTAACTCTTTAGCAAGGTACTCTCTTAAAACATTCAGTCTTATGAATATGAACTCCACGTCTATTTCTAAAGGTTTTTCTAGTTCATCAAACTGAAAAGAAATTCAAATTAGAGATCACTACAGTTGAAAATAGAATTTCATTTAAGTGAGAATAATACATGTGTAATTCCAAAATGCCAGAAATTTGTAAATCTAATAGCAAAATATAAAATAAGTAAAATCGATGAAATAAAACCATGTGAAAAAATTCGTTGATATCCCAATTTTATTCATCTTAAAAATAAGAAATGAAGTTAGTTATTTATTTTTGCTAATAGAAATGAACAAAAAAATAACAGGAATTTCAATTATAGCTGGCATTTATAAAATGTATAGTCAAATTAAAATAAGTTTTTGATTATGCAAGATTAAAAAAATCAAAATGAAGATGTAGTGGATAAATTTTAGTGAAACGATATTTATTATCTAGATATTATACAAAGCCTTAAATCGATGATGGCATGTCACTTTAGATATAGTTGTAAAAGATATTTATCAAAGGATTATAATTTTAAAGAATTAATTTGCTTTTAAATAGCTACAGATTTTTAATTTCATATCCAGGTATTAAGTTATTGTATTTCAAAAATATTAAAAAAAACCAGGGAATAATATAACTTTCTCATAGTTACGCTGTATGAATGGCATAATGACAACTGAGCAGAAAAATGTACGATTCTCCCTAACCCAAACACTCTTTTTTCTCCCTCATTTTATTTGATAACACTGGTCCAAAAATGAATACTAAATATTAAAAAACTATCTGCAATGTTCCTCATTTTTAGACAAAAATTAATACTCAATGCACCTCCTTATAAAAATATTGATCTGAATAAAATTTTAGAAAATTATCCATATGATTTTTTTTAAATGATTCCTAACAAAAGAAAATGAATATCTAATTGACCAATGAGATATTTTTTTAAAAAAGGAAAAGGCGGCAGAAAGGACAAAGGAAAATTTTGTATAAACTGAAAGAAAAAGTATAAATTAATTTGTTTTACTCCAACAAGATGTGGCCTATGTGTAGAAAGGTTTGCTTTTATCTCCAATTAATCATACACAGTAGTCTATTATCACTATTCATACAGGATTCCATACAGTGGGTTTTCATGACTTTTTTTTTTTTCATAAATAATTTATTTTTAAAATGAAAATGTAAGCAAAGAGCATTGAATTCTTAAAGTAAAAAAAGCAAGCAAATTTGATTAAAAAAGTGAAACCAAATAACAAATTTCAGGGGGAAATTACAAATCTGTAACTCTTTAGTGAGTCACGATTGCCTTAAGAGTAAAATAAAATGCAATTTAAAAAAATCTGCCAAAATTTTTTACATGTGTTGTGCATATAAATAAAATCAGACAGCAAATTCAGATAATTTTTAAGAAGTTTTGTTATCTTTTTATGGATATATTTTAAATTTAGCAGTTGTTTTTTCTCACTTTCTCAACTTTTTTTTTTTTGCATTTTTTATGATTTTTACTTTACCTTATTAATGGTTGTGTTTTCAAACCTAAAATGAAATACATTATGAATTCTTTGCCATTTTCATCTCAAATTAAACAGCTAAATTTTATCATAATACCAGGTTTCTGAAAAAAATTAAAATTCAAGCAATGAGCATGTGCATAGTTTTTCTTCATCTAGAATCGAAGCCCAAAACATTACATTAAATATTTTTTCAATTAAGCTGCAATGAAAACTGAAGGAATATAGGTAAAAATAGGCAAAGATCTTATAAGTTATTGGAGAAATAATTATTATATAATAATATAAAATATATAATAATTATTATATTGGGGAATATATAATATTATTTACATTTTTGGAATAGCATTGGTATCAATTTCTTTCTTAATATGTTTAGTTGAAATACTATTTATTATTTTAATATATTGCAAACATTAAAAAAACAAAAGATATTATTAAATATATGTTGAAACGAATACTTACCTCACCTTGTTTCTCCTTGGCTGCTCCAGTACATTCTTTCATTTCATGACCTTTAAAGAAATATTATGTTATCAGTATCACTAAATATTGCAATAATACACAAAAAATCAGTGATATGATGCAAAAGATAGCAAAATATAATATTTTAAACAGATTATTATTGCAATGGTAAATTTCTCTGCTCAAAAGTATAATCATTAATTTTTGTTATTGCTATATATTATAACACAAAATCAATATTTGATATTAAAAATTTAGTCAAGAAATAAATTTTTATACCAATTTGACCACATAATTCACAAGGCCTTGGCTGATTTGGTTTGAACTCTTCTCGTATAATAGTGAAGTTAGGTTCATGGGTAGCTAATCCTACAGGAGAAAACAATAAATCAATAAGCAAAGCTATTTGGAAAGCTGCTTACATAAAACATAATGAATTATGTTTTATAGTTAAGATTTTTTTTATACTTATAGTTTTTCCACTAATCATTTATTACCTTATAATTAATATAATATTATTACCACTAAAAACAAAAAAAAATAAACATTTCCAAATAAAGTACTTACCAAGCATTATCAGATCAGCTGAAATGCAAAATAAAAATAAATATTAGTTACATAATAATAACAATTTTAGAAATCATTTGATTTACATTACATAATAACAAATGAATATTTTTTGATATGGTCATAAAATATGTAACAAAACATTGCATGCAACATTTTTGACAGTTAAATTAAAAGTGAGAATGCACTTTAGTAGATTAAAAAAATTTCAATACTCTGATTTGCATATCAAATTAATTTATATTACACACAGAAAATATAGAATTTCTCTTAAACAAAGGCATCAAATCTCTGTGGACAGTCAACAATCGAAATTTCAGTTAAAAATTTTTGATAATAAACCTGATATTTATTTGTTAACTTTATAGACGAGTTTAATTTTTTTAATTCATATATATATATATATATATATATAAAACTGATTAAATATATATGTTTTAAAAAATAAACAAGAACAAATATGATTAGCATAAATTAAATAAACTTCAAAACAAACTGAACAAATAAATAGAACCAAATAATGTATAATTTGATTTTGTAAACATGGCATTTTATTTATTTAAAAAAAATAATTTTAATTACCATCTGCACCGCATAAACAATGTCGAGTATTAGCATCATGGGCTGGATTAGCTACAAAAATAGAAAGAAATGCTTTAATTTTTTTAAAAAAAATTATTCCACAACATAAAAAATATTCACAGTTACATCTGAAACTTGATAATATTAACTGATGAATAAATATATATTATACATGACAAATACCAATTACATAAATAAAATTATAGAATTTTTCTTTTAAAAAAGTATCATAATTCTGTAGACAGTCAACAATGATCAAAACATCGATAAAAAAAATATTGAAAATAACGTTCAGATTTATAAAGCGTATAAATTCTAATGTAAAGTATGAGTGGTTTGCTGAGAGTTTACTGGATCAAAAGCCATTTCAAACTATACTGGTTTATGAATATAAAACATGATATATATGTATATATTGAAATTTAGTAAATATGAATGGTTCTAATTAAAAATTTTCTTTGATTTCTATCAATAAAGTATTAAAATGTCCTATTTAATTTGATTTTTTTGCCTTATTTAAGATCAAAGTTAAAATCGTCAATAAAACTGTTGTCATTGATTAATTATATATGCACACCCTATTAAACACATATTCTGCAACAACTATAGTTTATTAATCAAACAAAAATATTTCTCAGAAAAAACAGATACACAACTTCAGAACAAGAAATGATTGTTGCACATATGTGAATTTTACTATTTATTTTATAGCACAAATGTTAAATTTATTGATAATTATTGAAATGATTTATTTACAAAATTTGTATTTTCTAACATTAAAAAAAAATAGTTTTTAAAAATTTATTTCCTTTTATTATCACTTTATTTTTAAAATTACAACTTCTTTTTTATTATGTTATTTACCAGCAGTACCTGCATCTAAGTATCTAAGAAGAAAAATTAGCTTTAAACTTGTCTAGCCTCCACTTGATATCACATGAGCATGTTCAGCAACATCAAACAAACATAAAATATATTTAAAAATTATTAGCTTTTCAGCATTTAATGTGTTGCATTGAAGTTGGACTTCCTTCTTTTGGGCATAATGAGTTTTGAATTGCTGTTTAAAATCAGACGTAAACAAATAAACATATCATATATGCATACCACAGCCCTTTTTATTTTTGATGCAGTTTGAGGTTTTCATACATGCACGAAAAAATTAAGATCACAATTATAAAACCCCCCTTTTTTATCTCCATGAGACTTTAATGCACTAAAAACCTTCCCCAATAAATGCTCCACAGAGTAATATAAATATCTCCAATATATGCTAACTATTTCTCGGGTTTTTGTGGTTCAAATAAACAAATGCTGTCAGAATACTTCATTTTATACTATTTATACGTTATGTTTTATATAATATGGTATATTATTTACATTACCTTATGTTTTATATAATATGGTGTATTATTTACATTACATTATGTTTTATATAATATGGTATTAATTATCTTGTTTATATGCATTTATCCTCTTTTTGCAAATGCAATTATTCATTGTTTAAATTAAGTTTAATTTTCAATTCTCTTTCAGACATACACAAAGGCTACAAATGAATAAGAGCATACTCTTTGGATCTTCATAAAAACCAAAATAAAAAAATTAAATTACCAAAATTAAAACATGAAAAATTATTAGATGAAAAATTAAAAACAGAAATAAAAACAAGTATGAAGAATAATTCTGAATTATACTCAAAAATAATTATTGGACAGATAGATGCAAATATATATATATCTTAAACAAGTGGCATGCAAAATATTATGAAATTTTTGCACTTTAAAGACATATAGTTTAAATATGAAAGAAAGAGCACAAAAAGATGGAGCATAAAATATTCAAATCAATTATAAATAATTTTAGAAGATTAATAACACTGAGTATAATATACTAATCTTTCTGATAAGAATATAAAATACATTGAGAAGTTTCTTTACATTATTCATGCATCTGTTCAAATATTCCAGAAAATTTTGAATAATCTCTATTACCAACTACTTACATCTTTTTTTGATTAATTCTAAATAAAGTTATATATTATTAGATTTTTTAGATAATTATTTTTTTCCCTAAAAAGTATTCAATACTTGAAAAGAATAATTTTAAAAAAAGTTACTACTAATATAATGCCAGACGTTGTAAAATAAATACATTTTCTAAGAGCAATCATACCTCTCTGCCTTCGAATAAAATCCATAATTTTATGTTCTCCTTCACCAGGCACATTTGCATCAGATAAAATAACTTCAATATTTCTCCAACCAGGATCACTATTTAATCTGTCGTGGATATAATAGTGTAAACATTTAGCCAGTCGATCCATGAATGGAGTGCCCTAAAATTATTTTGGAAAGAGCATAATTAATTTCATAAATTTAGCTATCCTTCTATCGTGGAAAGTAGCTAAAAATTATTTAATTTCAATAATTAATTATATAAATGAATGATTAATACAATTTACAGAAGTGGAATATTTTGCCATCGTTCCTTTGTATTATAAATTTGCATTAAATGACATTGATTTAATATAGAGGTATTAATAATCTTAATATAGATATATTAATACAATATATACCACATCACTTAGGCAGGAAGGAAAAATTTTTAAACTCTTTTAACATATAAAAACTTAATAAGAATATTATCTGGCTAAATTATTTAAAATACCAAATATATATATAATTTGTGAATACTCATTGAATCAAAACAAATTAATAATGAAATGAATACACTTTTTATCCCAAATAATGTAAACATAAAACTATTCTTGCTTTTAGAAATTAAATGTAAATTACATCTGTCTAGAATGCTTACTGGAGTTATGCAATTACTGTCAAAATGCTCTTCTTTTGGCTTCTCAGGTGGTAAATTTACTCCTTTGACTGCCAATTCTTCTCGCAAACGTGATATTAAGTCAACTTTCTCAATAGTTTCTTTAGAAGCACGAAATCTTCGTGATCTTTGCTGATTCATTTTTGCTCTTGGAGCCTGAAATAATTTTTCATTTTAAATTATTTAAAAAATAATTCATACTTGCAAAAGATTTTTTTTAAAAACAACATAGGTTAGCAAATAATTTTACAATTTTTTAGAAAATATATCTGTTATAAATGAAAGGCATGAGCTATTTATCAATGCTGTGAAGCAAACTATATCAATACAAGATTTTACAAAAGAATTCACAAAAATATAATAACAATCAATAGATCATTAACATCTGAAAATTATCTTTAAATATATTTACTAGCCATCATGCCTAGTACCAAAAAAAAATAATTTTAAGTGATTGGTTACCATACTTTCTAAATTAAAAAATTATCAGATAAATTAGCTCTTATCAAAAAAAGACAAAATTAAAAAAACTATTAATATTCTCATAAAATTATTGGAATGAACCCATACATACCACACCATCAATGGCCATGTACAAAAGACGACGTGGTCTTACAATACTGAAAATTCTGTCAATATATTCGAAGATAGCAATCATCATTTCTTCCTCATCCTTTGGTGCTGGCCTACAAAATGTACAATTATTGAAGTGACATTGATTCTACCTTTTTAATACAAATTTATTATAATAAACTAAGTTTATAAAAAACTTATATATAAATATGAGTTTTTCATAATCAATATTTCTATAACAGTACTTGTTTTCAGGATGGCAACAAGGATGGATGATTCCATTCATATCAAGATAGAGGTTGTCAAATTCAACATCGTTTGGATTAGGTTGTGAAGTATCAACAGGAATTTTTTCACCATTAACAATTTTAGGCTGAAAAATACAATGAAATAATTTTATAATAATGAAATGCGAGTTTCAGAATATCAATAAATCCCAGATTGAAATAAATATAATTTAAGTTCCAAATAAAATTAAAAAAAAAACTCTTTAAAAACATTCTTTTTGTAGAAAATAGATTAATTATAGCAAAAAATGTGGAATCAGTATTTACATGCTAAAATTACTTCTAAGATGCATGTTTAAATGACTAGGCAGTTTATAAAATCAGAAACCCAAATACACCCAACAACTGATGATGCTTCTTCTAAGAAGTTGAAAAATAAAAATACTATTTGGCAGAAAAATTATAAATTAAATAAAGAATTTTCTTTATATTTGCAGAGCAGTAAACAACAGTTTGCATCTGTTGACTGTAATAATATAGAATTAAAGCATAATCTGTGATGTTAGGGTTATGTTAAGAATCAAACATTTTAATTATATATATACATATAAATTAATTTAGAATGATATTTAAACCAGAGATATAAGGCAAATTCCATAAAATCTCACAGGTGACCACCATTATAATTAGAGAACACCACTGAATATTCATCAAACTTAAATGTTAGAACTACTCTGCTAATATCAACTTAAAAACTACAACAGCTTAGCTTAAAATTTGGTTTTCATGTAGAAGCTCATTAACAACAATAAAAAACATTGGTAATGGTTACTAATAATGAGGAGGGGGGAATGCAAT
Source organism: Argiope trifasciata (assembly GCA_026543055.1). Classification (NCBI taxonomy): domain Eukaryota; kingdom Metazoa; phylum Arthropoda; class Arachnida; order Araneae; family Araneidae; genus Argiope; species Argiope trifasciata. Next base: position 5,749,509 of record JAPMOQ010041062.1, on the reverse strand, counting down.
ATAAAACTTCCTTAAAGATAAATGGTTCTTTATTTAACTTTGTCTTTTCCCTAATTCATATAACAAATATGATGCAAGAAAGAAGCAGATACAATAAATGTTAATCATTTGCTAAAATTCTAATTTTGTATAATTCTGGTGTAATTGATTCAGCAGTATTTTGTAATACCTAGGAAAAGTTCTTTATTCAAAACATGCATATTTTAATTTAATTTTTATGAAAAATTTAGATTAAAAAAACAATTCTGCTCATTAAGAACTTAATAAAAATATTAATAATGCTTTGATAAGCAATATAGATATTTTTACTTAGATTTTACTCTATAATCTATACTTATAATAAAGCTCAATGAGTGTATGAGTGTTGGTGCTCTACATGCCAGACCACTGGGCCTCAACTACTAAATTTGATACAATTATACCTTGGGGGTCGGGAATGTGCAAATCAGAGAGATTTTTTAGTAAAATTTCAATTAATTAAAAACTAAGCAAAATTTCAACATTCATCCATTTTTTAAAATATTTTATTAATTTTCAAAATATATTATAGTAAAAAATTGATTTTTACATCATATCAAAGATTTAAAAAATTATCTTTTTATGGGCTTAAGATCTTTATAAATGCATGAGTGAATTATATGTCTATCAAAATTTGAACCTTAAAAATATTTTGATGAAGTAGCTATTAAGAGGCAAGTTACATAAAGTATTTAATTAACAACATTACATAAAGTATTTTAGAGACAATTTTACAGAGTATTAAGTCAGCAAACCTGTTGATCACCAACGGTGACTAGTTATTAATAATAAAAATCTCAGTCAGGATTTTTTCCCCCTTATATTACTCAAAACAACAGAAGAAAAGAAAGAATTATACTATTTTTTAAATAATAAATTGAAGAAATACACACA
>JAPMOQ010041062.1:5721641-5733597 GCA_026543055.1 Argiope trifasciata | reverse complement strand
ACTCAATTTTTTAAAATCGTTCTGCACTGTGAAATATTTATTATTTATATCTCGTTTTGGAGAAATATGAAAACTAGTTTGAGACGAGCTTCTGAATCAACAAAATATAGCCTATTTACTTAATTTTTTTTAATCGTTTTACTCTGTGCAATATTTATTATTTACATATCGTTTTGGAGAATTATTTTGAGACGAGCTTCTGAATAAAAAATGTCGCCCATTTACTCAAATGTTTTAAATCACAGTAAATATTTTGTTTGAATATATTATTTTTGATTAACAAACATTAGTAAAAATTGTTACGCTGATGGCCATTATTAATTGTGTTTCAGATTATTAGAATAAAAAAAACTTCAATACAATAAGCAAGAGGGAATGTTTGCTATCACTCATTCCGACTTTTTACCTTCTAGTATACGTAGTATAGAGAAAGTATTGTAACCGTCAAAAATAAACATTCGAGATTTTGTTGAATTTCCACGCTTCAGACCTCCATGAGTTCTAAAAAACAATTTTTGAAAATTTCCATTTGTCTGTCAAACATAACTCAAAAACATTTTGAGCTAAAAGGGTGACATTTGGTACATGATCTTTACATCAATTTTGCAGATTTCTGTCAAATGCTGTGTAAAATTTGTTCAGAGGTAGTTTGTCTGTCTGGCTGCTCGAATATAAATTAACAAGATCATTACAAAGGGAAAAAAGCTTGATAAATAAAATTTGATACACAGAATTAGTATATTGTATTGTAGGTAGCTGTCGAATTTTGAGTTAAATTCCACAAATGATTGGCCGTCTATTGGTCTGTACTTTCAGAAACATGCAAACGCGATAATTCAAAAACACAATGACTTAAATATATGAAATTTTATAACAAATTTTGTGTCAAATTTTTGTTTCAATCGGTTGAGAAAAATCTGACTTAAACACAAATTCAACTTTTGACATCATGCCAAGAATTAATCGCCAAAAATGGCCAAGAATAACTATATAAAATAAAAAGTATTAAATTCAAGCCAAAAGTTAATATTTCTTAATTATTATAAGCCAATGTTATGTAAAAAGTTCTATGACGTGACAAATATATAAGAAAGAATTTTGACAAGACAATTTTTGGGTGACCACTCCTGCTGGTTGAAACACTTACATAGTATCTGCTGTTTCATGTTCATAGTATAGGTGATAGCATTAATTTTTATGGCCTTTTCCGAATAATTGAAGTCAAAATTTTATACAAATCTGTAATTTTGGTTACAAAGCTATACACAAAATTTCATTCATTTATTCAATTTTCCTTATTCAATTTTCTTGATTACATTAAGAAATAAAATTTATAACGTGACATTCCTAATAGTAAACAAGGCAATAAAAAGAAGAATATTTCAATTCTATGAAAAATTTCACTTTTTCTCTCATTTAAAGAAATTTTAGAATTTAAATAACTGGGGAAACCTAATTATTCTTTTTTTTAATGCCTTTTTTTCTTGCCAGAAATGATGAAACTGAAAAGAGCCCTGTCTTATTTGGTTTTAAAAGATTATTAAAAATAAACTTTAGAGCAGTTTTTCTGCTTTATACAAGTTCGAAATTTTGGGAAATTTCCTAGCTACCCCAAAAATGAATCTGGCATTAAAACAAGCAGTTGGCTTCAAATTTGGTCGTCAAGTTATAATCGATAACAATGTAAAAGCCGAAATCGCATAACAATGTAAAAGGCATTCAAAGATAATTATGTATTTTTGACGCATTTTGATAACTGTCCCATGTTATAATCTTTTGTAGATAATTTAACTTTTATTATCAACTTATGGTTATTTTACTATCGATTAACATCTATGCAATTGAAATATATTTCTTCAGCGGAAGTAGTAACATTATGCAAAGTGTATTTATGAAATCAAAGGTTAAAAAAGTAATTCCTCTAATTTAAATTTAAAAGATTTTGAACGCATAAGAATATAAGTTTTAGTTTAAAGAAACATAAGAGAAAATAAAATTCAAAATGCACTGTTGGCAATATATATATATATATATATATATATATATATATATATATAAATATTTTAAATATTGAAGCATTTCTCTTTTTAGATATATAAAAGGCAACTCATGGCTATTAGCATTTATATATTCAAGAGAAACTGAAGGGAAAGGATTGAACCGAAAGGATTGAACTACATTTACTTTATTTATATCGTTAAAACTAAACGATCTGCAGACGATGGCTGCTATTATTTATACTAAAATGTTGGCAGCATTATATGCCATCTCTTATGCATAAATTTATTGCGTAAGTGACAGAAATCGTGACATAGCATTTAGTTAAATAATTGAAAGACATTTCCAATTACGTATTTCTGAAGGAAATCTCTAAATTTGCGTATCTGCAATGCATTTTTATGGCTATTCACTCCAAATAAAAAAAAATATTTATAGAAGAGCAACGAATTTTTATTGCTCAAAGTGAATATTCAAAGCGAAAAGGAGACTTAATGTATTTATAAAGGCTGTTTATTTTTCACTCGCGTATTTTCTCAAGCAAAATATATTTACAATTATAATTTCACCTTATAGAATAGAAAAATAATCTTTTTTGCAAGAATAATTGTTATATTTGAAATCAAAATTGTGTAAGTTCGAAAATTCGAATTTCAAGTTGACTGAATTTAATTTTAGCATCTAAGTTTAAACATTAATTTATGATTTTATAATTATTTTTATTCCTGTATTCATGCAGATTTATGGGTTTGTTTTTTGCAATCTGTTCTTTCTTACCCAATTTAATCAATTGAGTTTTTAATCAAACTTTTTGAAAAAACGACAGATCAGATTTTTGAATACTTTAACTATCCAAATAATAGTTTATAATAAAGCTTAACAAAAATGATATTTTTGTGAAATAGCTTTCTATATATTATAGAGATGTGGCAGTGACACAGATGAAAATGGTGTCACATATAATTCAGAAATTTTCAATAATTTTTTAAAAACTTTTCAGTGCAGAAATTTCACAGTAACTCTATAACTAATAAAGTCACAAATGTTTCGAGATATTGCAGAGATGTCTGTACTTAAAAGAGCAATAAAAGTGATTTTATAGCATAAAAGTATTTTTAATCTTTAATCAATGAGATGAAATCATTTAATTTTCTTTTAAAATGAGAATTTTGGTAGCGAACAAAGAAAACAATTTCCCTTACCAAAATATTAGAATAAAAAACAAATGTGACGTTTGGTAGGTGTTATATCTACCGACTTTTGGTTTTACTTTTTATTATAATAAAGAAAAAAATAGGGAAAGTAAGCATTCATCCATGAATATTAGAGTACCCTGAATTTTCTATATATTTTTTGAGACATTTTATGAGCATATTAATTTTATGCTTACGTTTAATTTTAAAATAAAGCAGGGTTAAAATGCTAGATAACTATTCTAAAACTCGTAATAACCTTTTACCAGTTTTATATTATGTTGCTTAAAATATTAAAAATAAGTTGTTCAATAGCTTAAAAATGTCGATTAAATAATACTTTTGTTTTCTTTTCTCTTTCGCTTAAAATTATTTTCAAATTTCAATCGATTTCATTATATGTGAAATACTGAACCAAAGCTCTCGAAAGGAACAAGTAAGTGTCTTGTCAATTTATAAAGATAAAACGAATGGAAGTTACATAAAACTGCTTACATAGATAATTGAAGTTAATACAAAATATTTGGTGTAGGGAAGTTAAAGAGGGGAGAAAAAGACCTCCAAATCTTGCAGTTCACAAGGAGGGTTTAGAGAGGGTTTAATTTAGCCTTGCGCATTGGAAAATTCTTTACTTTTGTTAGTAGGCCATATGACTGACTAGTCATCCCGCCTGAATTCACTCGGAAATAAACACTAAATGACCAGACCGCCGCTACAGGAACATTGGTCGAAACTGTGGTTGAGTCCTAAGGGCTATCACCGGCCACGGTACAACCCTCTCCGTAGGAAGTACGATGGGAGGAACCAGATTCCCCACCTTTACTGTACCCACCGGGCTGGTGAGATCCAACCACCATGACGGAAGCGTCTCATTCAAAATTACGAGCTACCTCTGGGGGTCTACTTTTGTAAGTAAAATTATGTATAAATGATGATGAGGAGTTAATTTGCTTTTCTATGAAGAAAGAAGGCTAAGAAGAAAGTGGTTTAGTAACGCAGCAATTAGTACAAACATTTGTAAATAGGGAAACAAAAATTCTACTAATTTGTATCATTGTAAACCAGTAGAAGTAGTATCGTATACTCACTAATAAAAGCGTTATCTAAAAGAATGGAATGCATGGCATTGGCGGACAATAATTACGAAATATTAATATTTGGCATGAGGTTAACAACTTTAATGAATCTATTGTTTGTTCCCTGGCGAGATTATTCAGATTTGGTGATTAATACCTAGTATGCGTTTAATAGTATCCGAAAATCGAATCTGTTTTAGGCACATTTTCTCCAATCCATTGAAATAAAAATCTGACGCAATGTTAAATTTGTAGTCACAAAACTACATACAAAATTTGATATATTTAAAGTCGTTGCTCTTTGAATTAGGCTTCTGAACGATCAACTCTTTATTGAATTTGACTAAAAACTTGATAGGTATATGCACTGTAGATATAAAATACATGTAGTGAATTCTATATATCTAGCTTTCTTATTTTTGTAATGATAGCGTTAACTTATTTCAAATAGACAATAGGTGGTTTTTTGTAATACGAGGCTAGAAGCACTGAAATATTTTGAGACCCCTCTATGGCAAAGTCTATTGTTCAAAAAAATATGTAGTGTAAATAAGTATGTAAATATGTAGATCCCTCTATGGTTAACTCTGTTGTCGACAAAAAAGTTGCAAGATAAACTTATTTCAGTTTTAACTTTAACTTAATATTTATTTTGTGATATCGTTATGTATTGAAGGGCAATTCCAAATGTATTTATGGCTTTTATTTTTTATTTGTACAGATATGCTTTTTATCGACCCGTTTTACATATTAAGAAACTTTTTTTATTGTTTCTAGATCAATGAATCTTGTATTTTTTTATATACGTATAATTTAAAGTAACAGTCATTGAATTCTTTAGCGATTTTCATACTTTATGATTTCAAGGAAATAATTCATTTTAATGATAACATTATTTACCCAAACCCTGGTAAACATGCTATAATGTGCGAATAGGAAAGAGACGATGAGAAAGAATTCTGAACTAAGTTTGTAATTCTTAACTAGTAAATTCTTAACAAGAACAGTTTAAGAAAAGAATTTGAAGACTCAGCTTTTTGATTACACAAGAATTTTACCTGACACTTTTTCACTAGTCCGTTTTCAGTTATTTCGTTTACATTTATGTAGAAGTACAGACAGAAAAATAGTAAGCATAGTCAGACTTCGTTAAAAATTTCATAAGAATCTATTCTTTAGAATGTTGAATTTGTGAATCAAATTTTATTCACCTGCTCTGTGTATTTTGTAATTAATGTGCTCACCTGTTCTCAGATAAACCGATTCTTGAGAATGGATTTCGTTCAAAACTTCATAAAAATCTTCAAATATGAGATAAAAAACCTTATAGTAGATTTCATCCGTCTACCTCAAAGCGTTACTGAGTTATCGTGTTCACAGTCAAACAAATACAACGAGTGAAAGGCAGACATAATTGATAAAATGGGCACTTTCCGTTATATGGGTGCAAGATGTCGTCTATGTGAGCCAAACGTGAGTCAAGCCGTAAAACGAAGCAAATGACAAAACATGTCGCCAATGTGAACAAAACATCAGCTAAGTCGCTAAGTGCTTGATGTAATTTTTCAGTTTTTGGCGATTTTTCTTTTTTTTCCAACTAACGATTATTTGGCGACTTTTTGGAGATTTTTTCGTTATAACGAAAAAGCACCAAAAAATATGTTTTTTGGAATAAGATACCTCTAAAACGTAAAGATTCATCAGAATTTCAAGTTTGAATTTTTTTTTTTGTGATTACTATAAATTTTTTGCATGTATATTTTAGGAAGAGTCATATAATAAACGGGAGTAGTCTCCTTAGAATTTTTTAACTCATTCTCTAGTAAAAACGACTTCCATTTTTTCACTCACATTATGGACCTAGGACAAGGCCGTGAACGCCACGATTGCTCATCTATTTATTTTTAGAATTTTACACATGAGAGTTGTGTTCTTCGTATAGTAAGGAAAACCTCACTTGTGTATTATTAATCGCACACCATTGCTGAACAATAGTCACAAAAGAGCTTAGTAACATTAGAACTTTGGCGGCTTTTCTTGGTACTTAATTGCTGCTGTCAAATATAAGGGACATTTCCCTAACGAAATATGTTCGTCAGTACATACCCTGTGCTCCTGTTTGTAAAAAGCAAAAGGAAACAGTTATCGTGACTAATCATCTATTTATTCACATCGAGTCACTCCTTATTTTTATACAATTTCCGATAAGCAGTTCCATATCATGGTTAAGGGTATTTTTAAAGACAATAAGGATTAACTTCTTCATAAACTTGCTGGTTTTCTGCGTGATTTTAAAATAAATTTTCTCTGCTTTTCCTCTCGAGCTATTTATAGCTCAGAACTTTTGTGAGTTCAACAACTACGAACGTCTACTTTTCTTTACTGCCCAGAAGACAAGAAATTTGTTCTGCTTTACTATTAAAACAATGAGGATGCGCTGCCACTTGGGGTTAGGAAAAGGAACTGATCCCGATTGCTGTGTTAATACAAAAGTACTCAAATAATCGAATATATATTTTGGGGTTTTTTTTTCGACCTTTTGAAACCAAAATTTGACGCGAAGTCACAATTGTTGTCACAAGATCACGTCAAATTTAAGAAAAAATATTAACGTTGGCTGCAATAACTATGCACGAAATTTCATTTATCTAAATAGATGCTTTTAATATTCGCCTTTAAATGCATTCAAAAGCACTGAATGACAGACAATCAGTCTTTTTGCGGATATTGTTCGAAATTTAATACATATCTACATTTTAGATGCTAGAATTTATGTCAAATTTTATGCGCCTTACTAGTTAAGTAATGTGGTTATCGTTTGAACTGATATTCGAATAACTGGATAGATAGATTTTTATGGAAACATTTAACAAGATGTGATTTAAATGAATATATTTGGAGTACAGACCGTTTACCGAATTTCATCCGTTTAGCTTAAAGTACTTTTGAATTATCGTAGATCGAAATATTTGAAAATAGATGTTTGATTCTTAGACACCATCAAAATCTCTATTTCTTTGATGATTTTAATAACTTCTCTTTATATATTACTTGTACTGAGAAATTATTGTGGTTATCAGGTGTGACTAACTGTGGTTATAGTCAGTCATTCATCATCAAAAGAAGAATGACGAAAGACATATAACAGTTAGCATCATCCCATGTTTTAGTTTCCACTAGAGTAAATATAAAAATCTATCAGACCGATATATATTCTTATCTAATAATTTTTAAACCAAAATCGGTAAAAATTATCAAGAAATAAAGAATAATATTATGATGAGCGTATAACTGAATAAATGAAACCTTACTAACAACAGTCTTTGATGTCTAATCTTGGAAAAGGCCACCTGAACATAGTGTGAAATGCCTTTGCTAGTTACTAACTCGAATAGATTTAGCTGATCGGGACCATTCAATTAGCAAATTAAACTGGATACGTTGTAAATAATACGACTGCAATACTATAATCCTATAATGGAAAACAGGTATTAGGGGAATCTAGTTTCTGAGACATCTCTTTTAGAACTATTAATACATTAGAATAAATTCCCTTATCAATGCATTCGAGCTATTTGGTTAAAATGTTTATCTACTTCGTAATAAATATATATATTTAAAAGGAAAGTTTAAGTTTCACATGATTTTCTGGATATTCAATAAATAATAAAATTATTTGTTAAATTCTCATCAAATAACAGAATTTCATTTTTAGCTTACTTTCCCAAATAAAATGTCTCTATAAATCTTATTTAAAAATTTCTTGCTGGAAATGTTTTTAAGAAAAACTGAATCCTAGTGCTTTTCTATAATTAAAGCTGAAATAAGTATTAAGCAACACAATGAATCAATTAGAGGGTCTCCTCAAAACCTTTTCGCATACTCTCTAATAAAGATGCAATCTCAATGAACGCTAATGATATGAATTGTGTACTATAAGCATGAACTGAGATTATTATTAACTCTTTTGTTTATAATGACTGATGCATCGAATTGCACAACTTCTACCTTTAAATTAGCAATAAAATTAAAGTAGCAATCAATTGGATAGAAAAATTACTTACACGCGATTTAGTATTTCAGGTGTTCTTCATGTTTACATAAATACATTAACTGGCAATTTTTTTGATCACTTCGAATTTCAGAATTTGATAAGATTAATTGATTAATACCAATAATAGACTTGGATGTAATCGGATAGATTTTTACCCCAATGCATGAAACACTTATCCGAGCTCTATTCATAATTTATTTTGAAAATAGCTATTGAAAAAATTCATTAAATTTTGCTTGAAAACACTTATTTCTTAAAAGTTTATTTATATATTGGTTAGATTTGTATTGCTTTAAAAAAAGGTTTGAATTATGCTTTTTAAAATATCAAGTGCTTACCTCGCTTCAGTCTTTGTTGGTGATTTTCTTCAACACTTTCGTACTCGTGACAATTATCAACATTCATTGTTTGATCTTTCATACAAACAAGTAAGCAAATTTCCAAATCAATGAAAGTGGTAGATACTCGTGAACAAACTTCTACATTTCATATTCATACCTGCAAGAAAGTCAATGGAAATAGCATCTAATGATGATGTAGTGCCCATGTTTTCATGGAAAGAGATGCACTAGCTTCTGAGGATAAAGACCGAACTCAAATAAAGATGAAAAGCACACACATTCGCCTGCACAACCCCTTTTCATAAGAAGCTCTTTCACACACCTCCCAGATAGACCACAAAACAACCAGTCCGAACCAGGACTCGAACCCGGGAAGCTGGATGAAAACGAAGACGCGCAACCCCTAAGCCAGGACGTCGTGTAATTTGCTCCTTCCACTCATAAAAACCAGGAAAGGTGAAAGATTTTATTAATGGAATGTGAGTGGCTAATATTTTTTTGTAATTTTCAAATAGGACGAAATCGATGAAAATACAATATTACTACTATATTTGAAAGCTGTTAATAGGAAAAATCCTTCTATTACTAACATAAGCCTTCCAAGCTTCGGAGTAAATAAGAAGTAACAAGCGGCAACCAAGTGCACAGAAAAGTATCAGAATATATTGTATAAATACCTTTAAGATGGTGAGATAGTAAATTTTGTTCCATAAGAAGGAAATAAGTTGAAATTTTAAGTTTAAAATTGAATTTTCTAATTAAAACTTTTGCTTTTAATTAGAAACTAGTGCTCTTCATAAAATCACCGTGAGTGAAGCAGTTTCTGATGATATCAGCTGATATTGAATTTTGGAAACTTGTTAAAAGATGCACCGCTCCCAGAAAAGTTGATATATTAATCGTTTGCATTATTTTGTTCTTTGTCTTCAAAACTCACAAAAATGTTGACCAATACTTCATGCTCACAGTATTAATTTACAATATAAATCCTATTTTGATCCCAAAACTGTTTTAAGGATATTTCATTGATTAGTAGAAGCAACATTAACATTAATATTCAAAATATGGCCCATGTAGCTGTCTATTAAAAGCATAATTATTAGATTTAGTTGGTTTATTCATTTTAGTAAGTAGTTGTTGAAAATGATGGATGTTATTTGAGAAGAGTTGTTTGCGAAATAGGCTGTCTGAAGCTTATTTTTCTGCTGTTGGAACTACGAGATTTCTTGCTTTTAATGACTACTAAAAATTATTTTTTTCCGAAGGCATGTGCTTGAGGAGGAAAAATCGCTGTAGAAGATGTGGTGCCCCATTTAGAAACAATAATAGTTAACCGCCTGCTTTCAAGAAAATTGCTCTGTAAAGAAATCTTCCCTCTTTTTTTTTCTTTTAAAAAGAAAATCTCATAGAAATTCTCAAATCTACAATTTTGCAACAACTTTTCCATGCAAACAGTTACAAATAGTTGGTAAAAAAAGTCAATTTTTAATATTATGTCCTTCAGTTTTTGGAAATATATTCAACTGTTGGCAAATGTTCTTATGGGAGAATATGTTGATCAAACAGAGAGAGCAGATTTTATAAAAAGAGCTAAAACCAAAAGTGCTGAAAAGAAAAAAAAATATTTTGAAAAAGTGAGTAATGAGACATCAGGTAAAAAAGGTGCCAAAATGGTAAGCATGTTAGGTTTATCCATGTAATTTTTCAGAAATTTATATTCTTGATATAAATTTCTGAAAAAATAACATTTCTCTGATAAAATAACATGAACATTTAATTCTTGAACATTTAACTTCTTGACATTTATGTATATAGATTTTATTTGTATTTAATTTCGATTTTATTGTTTCTTCACTTTTGTAGAATAAACAACAAAGAAATATATAAATGTTCCATATTATTTTAGTTAAAGCAAATTTTTAGTTAGAATGTTGAAAATTTCATGCATTTTATTTTCAAGCCATTGAACTAATTTTATGTCCATTTTATATAGTTTTTATATTTGATGTCTATTCTTTTTTAAATAAATATAGTTTAAAATAAATGTAAATACAACTTAATTTTATCCCTTTGAAATCGGAAAAATAATTCGACGCATAGTTAACTTCCCTAATTCTTACCAAGTTTTGTGCTTCAAAAAATAAAAAATACATATTTGTTTTAAGTTGAATTTTCAGAAAAAAGTAATCTATATATTCTTACAACTCTTTAACAATAAAAATTAAAGATGTACGTATATAAAAAAAAAACGTTAAAAAGATGCACTGTCTTGAATGCCGTGTCAGACTCATCATCCGAGCGCAAAGAGTTCATAATTAACTTATTAAAAATTTATCATTTTATGATTGTATACATGAGAAATACACGCCGCATTTCATGTTGGTATTGTGGGCATGTCCGCTGGATGATCGACTTTGTCTACTACACTTCAATAAAATAGTTAGTAGCTGATTTCTTTCCACTTCAGAAAACAGCATAGAAACCACATGTTATGTTCTCTCACACACAGGAAAGTAAGATACACAGTCAGTGTAGTTTCCAAATCAATTTTATTGGTTCAAACACTTTTTTTTTTTCATTACATCTAGCAAATCTACTTGTGCAGTGCCACACATGCACGACACATCACATGAACATTTCAAAAAGAGAAAGAGAAATAAAATATTCAATACACTTTCAATGAAAATGATCATTAATCGATAGATTCTACAACTCCAAACACGAAATATATATTTATACATTCTCATTAATGAGCAAGATGATGATTTAAACAAAATGAAAACGATGAGTTCACATGTGCGGTGATCAATAAACAGAGTCTTGAATAACACATACATCATTCAGCATTTACATAACACCGTCTGAGGAATTGACTACAAGAAATCATCAGCGTAGCTGCTAAGACCAAATGAAGAAATAGAATATTGACACATATTTTTATTCTCGGTTCAAAAACTTTCATATATGCTGCCATATATAGTCAATAAATAATAATTTTGATAAAACATGTATAATGACTACAACAAATATACTTTAAAAGCAAAAATTGTTGAAGTGGTTAGAGTTAATTCTTAAAAGACAGTTGGAGAAAACAAAATTTTATTGAAAAAAATGGACATTATGATCAATAAATACATATTTAATCACTCAGCATGTGAAAACAACAATAATAAATCTTAAATGAAAAATGTTATTTGCTTTCAAGGTATTGAAAAGTACCATAAAGTATTAATGAAATGCATGAAGGATTAAATTAAATGTAAATTTAGAATTTCGTAAAATCACTACAGAAAA
>JAPMOQ010041062.1:5692003-5721241 GCA_026543055.1 Argiope trifasciata | reverse complement strand
ATGGCTATGTCTAGTATGCTTCAATAAAATAACTAGTAGCCAATTTCTTTCCATTTCAGAAACAACTGGAATACTTTTGCCGATGAATATACCCCAATATCTTGGTGCAAGACAAAGCTTTAGCTCTCACAATTTTAAAATTAAATGCTGTGTGATTAAATATGCATATCTAAATAAAAATAATAATTTTTTAACATTTCCATCATATCAAATTATTCTAAGTATATAATAATTCAATGAAAATGTTATTAAGATTTGTCATCAGAATAGGGAAATAATTTTGAACTTTGTAATAAAAATTGCTGAGGTACTAAGGAAATAAAATAACTACAATTTTAATATTTTTTCTAATTTCATATTTTTTTTTAAAAAACTTCAGTACTAATGTCTTACAATCAAAGTTTTCATACACAGCAAATGCTAAAATTACATTATGTGAAATTATAACGAATTAAAAAAAAATGAGAAGTCTTCAAGCTACGCTGACTTATGCATATATGTACAACAGAAAGTTACTTGAGTGCTGAAAATTCTCGCTGACTTGGATAAATATAAAAAAATCAGTTATCAAAATTCCTTCTCATTCAGAAACTATACAGAAGTTTAATAAATACTATAATACATAATAAAATATTACCAAATTTAGATTTGTATTATTGTAAAGATTTAAAATTGCGTTTATCTTAAAATACATTTTTTGACTAATATTTTCAATTAATATGATATGTAAGATACCAACCATACATGGCAGATTCATAAAAATTACTGACACACTATTTCTCTGCCACTAGAATTTTCCTAATCTGGTCCCCCACATTACAATTTTTTTTCAAAAAGGTATTCTTATTAAAGATAAAAATCATACATATGAGGACGCATTTTATTGTCCTGTCTAAAGTACGTAAAATAAAGTATATTATCATCATAGGAATCAAAACTATTTAATGAAATTAAAATAATTTTTCAGATTATTTTTAATGTCACAAAATTTTTGATAATAAAATACAAGAAAATGAGAATTAATTCAAACAAAATATTAAAAGTTTAAAAACCTAAAGCTAAATTCACATGAAATTTTTTCGTTTTTTTTTGTTGAATTTCGTAAGATATTTATCAAGTTATTTCCAAATTGTTTTACATAATTTGCTTAATTAATTCATTTAATTTGAGCTAATATTTTTGTGGATTGATTATTGACTTTGTACTCAAAACATTAAAATATGATAATCACTTATTAAAATTTAAAAGCATATTTCATTATAGATAACCAATTAAAACACAACATAAAAATATCATGATACAATGTATGAGCTAAAACCAAATAAATTATGCTTTCTTGTTTGTACAATGAATTTAAAAAGTTCCAAATGGTCAAAATTTCATTTTATGTAAAAAGAGAATTATAAATTAAAAACAGAAATGAACATTATTAAATAAATCTAAGAAATGCAAAAATTTTCAAATTACATGAAATGTAAATACTTTAATGAAAGAGCTGAAACTGAAAAGTACTTGAAGAATAAACTCTATTTCTATTTTATTTAGGATTAAAAAAAGGAAAAATATTAAAATGTAAGACAAAAAGGTCCTAAACAGTAAATTATATAGATATATATTTTTATAATCAAAGGCAACAGAACAGCAAATTTAAAGAAACCTATTCGAAAATGTTTCATATAATTTAAATAAGAATAATATACTGGCCTTTAAATTTAAAATCATTAAATAAATGACTTTTCTGAAGAAATAGTAAGAATTTGCTTACAAAAGGTGAAAATTAAGATATATGATTTTAGTAAAAATATTGAATTCAAACTCAATAAAAAAAACTTGGGCATCCAAAGTTTCAAGACAATGGCAAAACTTAAATCCATAATATTGCTAGAGAAACATAGATAACTTCTACTTCTTAATTAGCAGTCAAAATACCAAGTTTAAAATTAAGAACATTATTGTCGCAACTGAAAAATGATTCTTCCTCATTATATATCTTATTTTCATTTTATGCCCATATATTCCCAGAACTAATATGCGTTAGATAAAAAATGCTTAGTTATTAGAAATCTTATCATTAAGTTGCTTATAAGTCAAATAATTATGCAGAAAAGTTTGCAAATAATTTTAAATAACCTGGGTCAAATATACACCTTAATAGCATACTGGTGAACATTCATTAAAATATTATTTCGACATATTTTGTATCAGAAAATCTCAAAAATAAATACAGCGAAATATTTCCGAGAAAATTAAGCAAGGGGAGTTTTAACTTACTTAATCAGGTATTGTGAATTGGGCTTGCTTGTAAAATGTACTTAAATTATTAAACTTTTTAAAATATGGGAAAAAATGAATTATTATCTAAATTCAAAGCATCACTAATTAGTTTTTTAAGAGTTCAGGTAATGTGATTTAATTTTCCTTTAAGAGTTGTCGGAAAATATTTGATTCATCAATAAGTAGAGATTAAGTGATGAATTAAGTAGAATTAAAACAATAATTATATTAAAAAATTAAAAAGCTGCCGTCATTTTTCACTTGAAATGTTTTGAAAGAAAAATATTTCAATTTATTTCTCAAGATAATTTAACGCTAATAAAATAAATTATTTAAAAATTTTATGATCAGTATGGTTTCCGAGCATAGAGATGTAATTCTATAACTTAATAATAACTTAGTGACATAAAAGAAAATAACGATCCATAAGTATTTGAATAATAGTTAAATATAATAACATAGTTATTTTGTTAATTAAAATAAAATTTGTGATACCTTTTTTTTAAAAAAAAGTCTTAAATAATTTTTAGGGTGGCTTAAAATTGAAAAAAACTTTCGATTACAAAATTAAATATCTAAAAATTGCATGAGCAGTGTGGTTATTTTGAACATATAGGAGCAATTTTATAACTTAATGTTGAAAAAGAAAATAACGATCCACAAGAATTTGAATTATAATTAAATATAATAATGTATTTATTACAATAAAATCGTTGGCATTTTTTGAAAGGAAAAGTTTTAATTAATTTTTTTAAGATGGCTAAAAATTAAAAATAAAAACTTCCAACGTTTACAAAATAAAGTTTTTTAAAATTTCAACGTCAGCATGGTCAGAACAATTTTAATAATAACTTGATGATATACAATTTTTTAATAATAAATTGATGCCATAAAAATATAAAAATCCACAGGTATTCGAATTATATATACATTATAAATTATGTAATTATAATTATTAAATAAAATAAAATATTTATTACTGCTTATTAAAATAAAATTGAAGGCTTCAAAAATATTTCGAAGAAAAGGGATATTTTATATACAATGCACAATCTAACATATACTATTAATCTACGATATATTATAAATGATAAATTTTGTAAAAAATTTATTCTGATTAAAAAAATTTAATGAGTTAATGAAGAAATTTTTACAAAGTAATTTAGAAAAAGTAATTTCAAATTTAGCACCATAAAGCTGTATAAGATTGTTCATATAGACACATATATGTTTCATTTTCCCCAAATTAGAAAAAAAAGTTAGATAAAGGCTAAGTTAGACATTTTTAATATTAAATTCAGGACATAATTTCTTTTTAAATTTTAAAGCAGTACAAATTTTTTAATGTTTTAACAATAAGCTACATAAATGTCAAGATGGATGTTTTATAATGGCGGACAGAAATGTAAAATTTTCATTAGTATCTCGTACATGATTGTGCTCATGAACCTGAACTAAGTACAAACACAAACATAATAATTCCAAATAACGCATTTTTTTAAAAGGGGAATGAAATAATAATAAAAGCTTTACTTCTCAATAAAAATCATATGATTTACCAGTAATTCTTCAAAACAATAAATAAAAAAGGAAATAAAACGTATAAATAAAAGTTGATTTGTAAAAATCCATTATGTAATTCTATGATATATGAATAATAAAACAACTCAGTCCAGAGGAAACATCATAAAATAAAATCCATTTGTACATATACGATGATAAATTATGACTGATGAATTTCAAAACACTTGATTGCAACCATGGCATATATATATATATGTGACATAATATTTGTTTCATTTTTAAGAACACGACTATTTTACAATTAACACACACACGAGCAAAGCGACAATGATACACAAAGCAATGTGGGAAGGGGAACGATGTATTGGTAAGCTCGACATTTCAATAAGATAGATATATTTATATATATATATGTAATCATGGTTTATACTAATTTTGCCTCAATGTATACCGTATAAAAATATCCATATCACTCCCATTCGCTCCGTTAAAAACTTGTCAAGCTGCCTTAACACTTCATAAATACACTGTCAACACAAAAACTAAGCATTGGCTTTGAGGCGAGATCCAGTACATTAATGATTTACACATACAAGCACGTTCAAGACGTACAGACAGACATTGAGGGTGCTTTAACATTGAATTCTTCACTATTCATGAGCACCGTTGTTCGAAAACAAACACAAAACGATGAGATTAATACTACGTTCCATATTTCTGAACACTTAAGTAGACACACATCACACTAAATCACCGTGAAAAGACATGGGAACACAGCAGGATGGCACATACAAGCCACCGTCTGCGCTTTTGCGACTGGAACCGGTCCAGTTTTGGATCAATTTGTGCATATCTGCAGGAATAGAGGACATCTCCGCTTTGCTTCTTTCATTCAGCAGTCTTCATCTTTCTGAAATAAAGATCGAAACATTCATTACATAAAGAAGTAGATTCAAAATGAAAGCAAATCAGTCTATCTGAACATTTGAGATTTAAAATAAAAGAAAATCAGTCTATCTGAATATTTGAGCCTCAAAATAAAAGGAAACCAGTTTATCTGAATGTTTGAGATTCAAAATAAAAGGAAAATAAGTTTATCCGAAAGTTTGAGATTCAAAATAAGAGAAAATCAGTTTTTTTAAAATTGCGTTCTAAATACAACTACTTCACAAGAGAATTCATGATTAAAGATGATTATGATAGGCATAAAGGAGAAATTTGTGATTCATCTATTTTCTCAAATTCCAAATTGTTATATACCTAAAATATCGATTCATTCTTTTTTCTCAATTTTAATTTAGTAGAAAAATGTCATTCAGCGATAGACTATACAATAGACTAACTATAGTTATAGTTTCACATACTTCTAATTGTTTTTTTTTCTCTATATATGTAATGATATCTCTAAATTTAAATTCCAATTAATTTTCTAATTATTATCTTAAATTAGTTCTACACAGAACTTAATTAATTCTATTACATGTAATTAAGAAAATTGATACTTTTTGTATTTGACACACTGAGAACGAATGACTAAAAGTCCCTAATGCTTACTGAATTCTTTTTAAAAATCTGAGATTCTTTTTTCTAAATCAACACAAGGCAAAGAAATCCTTATCAGAATCTCATAGTAAAATCGCTGAAGAGGCATACTGCTTTATCCTTTATTCTTGTGCAGCAATGTATACTAATGCATTGCTTATCACTTTTACTATGCATAATAGCATCCGGGCTAAAAGGAATCAAAAATTTCAAAAATTTCACCTTTTCCACACACACACACACACACACACACATAGAGAAAAAATACATATACTTTTATACTGCGTAGTTTTTCAATTCCTGTATTCTATTTCTTAATATAGAATTACTGGGCAAAAATATTTGTTATATAGTTATATCTTAAGATATAAGTACATACTACAATATAAGATTAGCAATATAATTTTAATAAACTTGAATAACTTTAGAATAGATGTTAGTACGATTGAAACAATTATTGCCTAGGAATCAAAATTAAACAATTAAAAAAAGCAATTAAAAAAGGAATCCGGTCTAAGGACTTTCTCAAGGGTCACCCTCAGACAGGGATTCAAACCAGGGATTTTTTCTGTAAAGGGTCTGACTTTCGTCAAACAATTGACCCTTCGTGACCCGAAAATCCCAGAATATTGAGGTTTTGGAGATAAATTAGTATCACAAAAAAAAGACATCAAATTTTGAACTAGTGGTAAGTCAAAAAACACAGCAAACCAGAAAAAACATGAAATGAATAAATCAGATTCGTCAAAATTATTGAAATTTCACTTAACATATATTGTAAAATAGACTTAGTAAAATAAGTCAAACTAAAATCCAATAATAATCACCGTAAACTGTCAAACACAAGAATATAAAATCAAATTCAGAAAAATAAAAAGGAAGAAACAAAACATTCACCAAACTGAAAAAGCACCTTCATACAGTAGTTGAGAAGGAAAGCGAAAGTAAGAAGAATTAAGATCCCACATCTGCAATTGCACATCCTAATACTAGATCATTTTACCCGCGTTAAAAGTTAAAAACGCCTATCTTGTTCGGTCATATATAACGTCATCAAAAGAACTTTAGGAGCGCCATCTTTTGAATAAATCTAGTTATTTAATTAGAAATTATATAGATGTTTTTTAATTAATGATTCGATATTGCAAAAGTTTTTTGGAAATTCATTAGTGTTTAAGTTTTTTAGTAGATTATTAGTTGCTGTAATGTAAGAATTCTTATTGTTACAAATTTTTTTAATTCTGTTAAATTGTGAAAATATTAGGTTTTTGAAAATTTTAGAGTTTAAATTTGAATGGTAATTACTAAGTTTTATTATTTTAAAGTTAAAATCATCCCTTTTATCGTAAATGCCTATTAAAGTTTTTTCATTAAATACTTCTATATTTAAATCTAGATAGTTAGCTTTATTTTCATCTTCATTTGTTTTAGTTAAAACTAAGTCTTTTGGGTAACAATTAATTACTACATTAGGATTATCTACGTTTATTAGAAGCAAATCATCTATATATCTTGTTTGACGAAAGTCAGACCCTTTACAGAAAAACTCCCTGGTTTGAATCCCTGTCTGAGGGTGACACTTGAGAAAGTCCTTAGACCGAATTCCTTTCTTTAATTGCTTTTTTTAATTGTTTAATTTTGATTCCTAGGCAATAATTGTTTCAATCGTACTAACATCTATTCTAAATTTATTCAGTTCATTTGTGTTTTAGTAGTAGCAGCATTAGCGCTCACTAAATACAATGTATATATTTTTCTAAATATTTTCTAAACATTTAAAAAAAAAAATTCCGTAGATAATTTCCTTAATTTACTTTGTTTCTGAATTTAATAAACTTGAAATATTCTCAAAAATCAATACAATAGTCTTGCTAAAATAAAATTTTACTGAAAAATTAAATTTTTAAATGGTGCACAAATAATTTTTGTGCAACGATATATTAAAAAACTATTGGAATAAAATGTAATATAATTTTATTTCAATGAAATGAAGAGTCAACGAATAATTCATAACAAATGCATTCTTCAAACATAAAATTTCTAATTTATTGGAATACAGATTGCCAAGATCAAAATTTGTCCTGAACTTTCAAAACGAGCTTAAATAAATAATAATTTATTCACAGGAGTCAAATTCCGTCAGCTGTTTAGTTTCAATTCGGTTTCAAAGTCTATCAAAAATGAAAGCAGGCAGCGTACAAATGCTTGAGTAACCCAAGAAATCAAACCACTGTATGAAAATAAGCGGCTGCACGCCATCGTTAGGAGCCTCAAACTGCAACAAAGCTTTTGTTAAGTTTTACGTGAGAAGCGAAAAGACGCTAGTAAGCAAAAATTAGTTACGCTCCTTAGAATTAAGTAAGTCTTGACTGCGTGAGTAAAATCTGTAAATGGTTGGAGAAGTTTTCAGAGCTTCAATTGAGTACTCAGATGCATAAAATCCTTGTTGAGAGTTATGTAGCTGGGTTCCGTTTAACGCCGTTTTTGACAATTAAGATGAACCTATAAATTCTCTGGAACTGTAGCATTATTATGCATGTTGTGAGGTTGAATTCTGGAAAGGAAATTCATGTCTTGGATAATAGTTTCATTTATGATGGGAGTTTCTCAGTTATGACTTCTCAGTATTATAGTGAAACACATTCAGTAACAGATGTTCTTCAAACATGCACAAAATTGTGGCAGTAATAAATTACCAATAATATACGGTTTATTTATTCCGCATTGCATATCTTCAGTAAACATTATGTCAGAAGTTTACAATATTTTAAAATTTATTCTATATAAGGTTAAAATACATGTTGAGACATGATCCTCTTAAAAGGGCCGAAACTGGAATTATTGTGTTAAAGAATTCATCTGCAAATGCTCAAGGTGCCACGCGTAGGTGGAAAAGAGCAACTGTACATATCTACTGTTAATCTCCATGACATTGCAATTAATTCTTCATCAATGAAACTTCATTGTAAAAATCATCTTTTTTTAATCATTCAATAAACGAATTATCTAAACCAGTGGACTGATGGATTAAAGCCCATCACACCCACACACATTAATTTGAGCTTCGTGTGATCGCTTATATCTAACTTTCATATGATCGCGTAAGAGTTATAACGTAAATTGATTGATAAATATAATCGAATTGAATGAAATCAAATAGATAGATATTACATAAAGGGAAAGGCGGAAAAGAAGGTCAGGGCCACCTATAACTTTTTTCAAGAATAAAAATTAAAAGAAACTCTTTAATTAATGTTAATTGATAAACATTCCTTTGCAATTCACTTACATATTAGTCACGTTCGTTCATTGAATCTGAAATTAATCATTGACTTTATTGCTTCTTAAGCACTTCTTTTAGACAAGCCAGATGACGAAGTGCAGTAGTTTCTGAGGGTAATGGCTCCTCAGTATCCGAGGGCAGAAGTCTGACTTCTCATATGAAAATGACACTCACACAATCCTTGCAAAAATCCTTTTTACAGGGGTGCTCTTTCACACACCTCACAGATAAAATATAGGAGGAAGAGCAACCATGCCCGAACCGAAAGTCGAAACCGGGACGCCCAGATCACGGAAAGATGAGTTACCCATAGGCCACGACACCGGCTCTTTGAATCTGTGGATAATGCATCTATTTTTCCAAATATCAAATCCTTCATTCATTGTGGTATTCGTTGGAGGGCTTTCTTCAACCACATTCGCTTCCATTTGAATCAACACTATTTATTATTCTGTTTTGTTTATAAAATCTTCAAAATTTTTTAAAGAAGAAGCTGGGAAATTTTCAACTATACCATAGCTTTTTGTTGACATAGTTTAGATGGATACTTATTAAGAATTTAAGTTTTTGGCTTTAGCACTTAAATAAGTTAAAAAAAAATCATTTTTGCTTTCGTAACTCAATTGAACGCAACAGCTGTTCTATAGATTTCAATCCATAGCTAGGTACATAATTGTCTCTTATAACCAATCTATATAGCTCTTTGCACTGAGTAAAAGAAAGTGAATCCTTTCGCAGGTAAAAAAAAAATTACTTCTGTGACAAAGTGATTGACTAAACAAAGAAACAAAATTCCATCTGGCTCCAAAAATTATATATTTCCTCTAAGAGTACGGGCACAAACACTTAAATATTAATTACACAAAGCAATAAAACGATAAAACAGGCTGTGAAAAATTATAACATGCTACATTGTTGACAGCTGGAAGTTGACTGCCAGAGTTATGATTGGTGCCGCTAGAGGGCACGACTAGTTATTACACTTCCAAATTTTTCCTTACACGTGAAGTAAGGAAATAGGAAGAAATTTCTCAAATCTCAATATATAGTTAAAAAAGAAAAGTCCGTGAATTCTTTACTTCAAATCTGATAAAGTTAAATGATGTTCACATTAAAAGAATATTTTTAAGCAAATTTTATTCTTTATCTCAGAATTTTTTAATAATTTGAAAAGAGTCTTCCATCATT
Source organism: Argiope trifasciata (assembly GCA_026543055.1). NCBI lineage: Eukaryota > Metazoa > Arthropoda > Arachnida > Araneae > Araneidae > Argiope > Argiope trifasciata. Next base: position 5,711,430 of record JAPMOQ010041062.1, on the reverse strand, counting down.
AAAAATGGCCAATATTTCTTTAACGTTACAGTTTTCCAAATAACAAAGACAGCATTATTGAATTATAACTCAGTTAGAAAATTAAACACCAATAGTAATACCAAAAAATAATGGAATAACGAAAGTAAGATCTATCTAGTAGTAAAATTCTCTTTGGGGAATAAAATTAATTTTCTGAAACGATCGTAAAATGTTTTCAAATATTCAAACGAATTTCACATGTCTTTCCTAGCTCTTATAAATGACTCATCTGAGAAATGCTGTGTCAATAAACCTAATTTGTAGTACGATTTCTTTTAAATAATCTTAATGCTTGCATTCAACCCAGTATTAACAGATATGCATAAATTCTTATTATATTCGATTTCCTTTTAATATTATCTAATGCAACATCATGTTTCAATTTCTTGCTCGGGGTGAGGAAATTCAGCAGAAATTCATGCAATTTAAAATTTTATTTTAATGTTTATCATATATGTATAAAAAACGAGAAAAACCGCGAAACGCTTTCATCTCAAAATTATGTGAAACATTTAGGACAAGGGTACCCACTTTACCATCAATGTACTAACCCCCCCCCCCATTTTTAGACGAAAACTTTATGTTCTCTTCGAAAGAAATTTTATGGGATTAAAAAAAAAAAACTTTTTCAAAAAAAAAAATCATTTTTGACAAAATAAAATAAGTGTTTACGAATCGCATGTCATTAAATTACAACGAATCGCATGTCATTAAATTACAACTAATCGTATGTCATTAAATTACAACTAATCGCATTTCATTAAATTACAACGAATCGCATGTCATTAAATTACAACGAATCGCATGTCATTAAATTACAACGAATCGCATGTCATTAAATTACAACGAATCACATGTCATTAAATTACAACGAATCGCATTGAAATTAAATGTATAACAAAACAGAAATGAACTTTCATCATGAAAAGTAAATTCTGGTTACATGGCAGGAATCTGAGCTAACACAAGCCGTTTGCTGGGAGTATTGCGTTTGTTTTGTTTTTTTATCCAACTGCTACCATGCGCCGCCTTACAGAAGATTTAAAAAACCCGTAGCATTTTTGTAAATTGTGGTAACGTTTTAATCCACAGCTTGAAAGCTTCTGATTTAGAATTTTTTGTGTTTTAACATACTAAAGAATGTTGATTGTAAAAGACAATGTGAAAGAGATAATGTCCATTTCACAAACACATTCAGAATGCAGAAGTTAGCAGATTGATGAATATGAATATATTCATGAATCAGGGTTACTCAATGCTAAATTTTTCATTGATTATCCACATTTAGATGAGTATAGCGTCAATAATCTGAATTAATGTCCAGTTTTTTTAAAAAAATATTTTTTTCATAATATTTAATTTGCCGATCATCAACAATTGGATGTGGTCTTTCTTACATCGTTAAAGAAGAAAAAAAAGTTTTTTTAAAACTTCCCATATATATTTTTATAATAAGAAATTTGTTAACAATGTTTGGCATCAAAGTTACTTAGTTTCTACAAACCGCTGATTTTTTAAAAAACATGTCGTTAGAAAGAATAAGCTTGACCTATTTTTTCGTTGAAATTAAACGAATTCAGGAAACATCTAGATTCAAATTACTAAAGTAATTTTAAAATCAAAAAACATGGAATAGGCGTTTCCAAACGTTTATATACTTTTCTCATTTATTTGTTTAAATCATGTGAGAAATTTATCTCAGGATTCCGTTTATTACCATAAATTTTGGTGCAACTAAATGAGATCAATCGCGAAGGAAAGGAATAACAAATTCAACCAATAGAAGAATTCAGATTTAAAATATGTTCGTTATTACAGAGATTAAGTATTGTATCATAAAATAATTTATTCCTAACTGCTATAATGCTTTTGATTTTCGCATCTGATATATTTTAAATAATAGACGCTGGGAATGTGAATATATCTAATATTTTGGTTGCTCAATTGATAGCATCTATTTAATGTTTATTTTTTGAGAAAATGTTAACTAGTGCTAATCAATACAAGTAATGTTAATTTGTAATAATCAATGTTAGATATTAAAGCGAACATATATTTTTATATACTGATATTACAGAAAAAAGCAATACATTAAGATATGAATAAAGTATAAAATATTTTCTATTTATGTAAAGTTTTTAGTTTCTAGTAAGTTAAATTTTGCTTATTATTGCAATAAAAAATATTGACATCTCATTTTTTGGTTATCACCAATAAGGAAGAAAAAATATTTGTAGCAACATTGAAAACAGCATACGCTAATAAAAAATACAGGCTATATTTAAGTATTTTAAGATTTATATTATTAATATCGTTATATTAATTAATTTACTCTTTATTTATTTAAAGAATTCCTTATTACCTATTTAATTATTATCAAAATTTTTTCAAAAAATTATTAAAATTATAAAGGAAAAAAATTGTACGCTACTAGATTGGTACTTCAGAATTTATAATTTATAAGCGGTGTAAAATTCATATTTAAGCGATAATATTTTCGAAGTTACTAGTGAAAAATGGCAAAATTCAAATTAGTTTTTAATGTATTAAAATTTTAATTCAAATTGAAAATAACCCCACTCTTTACAGCATTTAACAAATTTCAAAGCTTTTTAAAGCGTGAATACATGCATGTGTACACACATACACATTCTCTTTCATTATTAGTGGGGATAAAAAATAATAGGGATCGAATGTATAAAGAGCATTTAAACTTTCAAGTCAAAATTTTGTTATCGCTTTCTTCAGATTACAAAAAAATTTAAAATCGATATCAGACAGAATTTGTACATTGCTCATGTTCAATACATTAATTAAAGTTTAAGTTAAGTTTATTTTTAGTTGTTTTGCAATACAAATGAGTAAATGAATTTAAGAAAGTTGATGCAATCTTATTACAAAAAGTCTGCAGTTGGTACGTGTAGACTGAAAATTTAACCTGACAATTTCACAATATTTTTCAATATTGAATTAATAGGTTTTTTAAATATCACTCCTCATTTTTAAATACTAATATACAACATCAACAAAAGTAATTTTTTAAACTCAAGTTTAATTTATTTTTCCATGAATAGAGTAACGAAATAATTAAGATAATTTTTAATTCAATGTGAATAAAAGTTAAATCCTATTAAAAACTAAAGTTATTAAGATCGGCATTAATTTAATATTAAATTCTAATCAGATTATTATATTGAGAATGACTTTAAAAATAAAAATAAAAAACTATTGATTTATAAAATAGTTAAGAACTCATAATTTTTTTCCATACTATAAATTTTAAAATAATATTTTTGATTAAAACTGTAGCGTATAATATACTATTCATTAGATAAAAAATATTTTTTAGTTAAGCATTTAAGGGAGATTTCTTTTTCGTATGAATCCTATAGTATCGCATGAAACCAAAGCTGTCAAAATAGAGAGAGAGTGCAAATTTAAAAAACAATTTTAATTATTAAAATGTGTATCATAATACACCATTACAAAATTTAAGTAAAATTGTCTTTAATTCTTTACATAAACTGTTCCAAAGACATTCCTTCCGCTTCCAAGAAAAGAAGTACTATTTGATAATAAAAGTGTTCTATATTATTTCTCGATTTGATTACCAATATCAAATTAATTATTATTAAATTGGTATAATTAGAAAGACATTTTTTAAAATTTTAACTTGTTTTGTGTAATGATATTTTGAGATATAATAGTAAAAAGTCAAATTCAGTTTAATTTTTAATTGATAACATTTGTAATTAAGATTTCAACCACAATTAAACGCTCTGAAGTAAACATTTGTGCTCTTAAATGAGCACTCGCGAACACATGCAGGCACACACACCTTTATTATTAGGAAAAAATAATGAGCATTCACAGCTCAAATTGTTTTTCGTAATTTTCCATTCTATAAGTATTTTTTGGAGAGATTGAAGTTGCATGATTATAATAATTGGTGGGATATTAAAAAAAATTAAAGTGGTCAAATCGTATGTATAGGGCAATTTCTTCTAAATAAATAGAAATTCAGAGAAGAAAATGAATTTGAAGAAACTAGTACATTTTTTTAAAAGTCAAAACGAAGTGCGTTTTTTTAAAAATGTTTTTGACAGAAGTGCCATAAAGTCCACAAATCTATACTAAAATTATAAATGTGAAAGTTTGGATGTTTTGATGGCTGGATGTTTCTTACTCAATCAATCCAGAACGGAATTGGGTGAAATTTAGCACTAAATCAGGAACAGAACATAGGCTACTTTTTATTCCGGTTAATTGAATGGTTAATTTTTTATTCATTAAAAACTAACTTTGGCGCCTAAAAGCTGAGGCCAAATCCCGCCAAAGATGAGTAAGGTTTCAGTTTTTTTCTCTCAACAGTTATCAGGTCAGGAATTTCGACCGATTATTTCAAACGATTCTGTGTATTTTCTTAGAGTTTGATGTATTTAAAATCAAATTTTGTTAATGAATCGATCTTTCGAATTTATTCTGAAGTACTTTTAAATTAAAATAAAATAGAATAAAGGAAATAAAAAATTTCTAATCTTGATTGCGTTACCCCAACTGGCGTTGAAAGTTCACGAGTGATTGCAGACAACTGTGTTTTCATTTAAATTAAAAGTTTAAAAATTATGCGTATAATACTCTAGTAGCTATCTCAATCTCGATCAATAAATAAAATGAATTTGGCTTGATTTTAAGGAAATACAGACTTGATTAGCTGTTTTGTTTTATTTCAGGTGCACATTGTAAATAAATTGTTTTAGGTTAGTTATGTACTTTAAAATTGGTTAAGTTGTACTTTTATGCTATATATACTTCGTAGTTGTATTTTTATGCTATATATGTTTCGTATATGCTTAAAGTTTTAAGTACATTGTTTTTAGGATAGTTTTAATCTTTTAGATTTGTTATTATTTGATAAGTTTTTCGAAATGCCCGGAAAACGCAAATCTAATCTTTCGAAAATGAGTAATCAAGCCCGGGCTATGAGAATAACTAGAAGTAGAGAGTCGAATCCTCAAGCAGAATTAAAGAAGCGGAATGACAGGCTACATCTAGATCAAGTGAAACGTCATAGATGGTCGTCTTATGCATATACATCGAAATTTCCATGCATACGATGTCGCGGGTAAAAGCTAGTTCATTAAAACTTCCAGAAAATTTGGCAAATATAGAACTGTATTAATCCCTTTTTGTTTATCTTTTGTTCTGACGTCATATGACTTCCTGTATCAAGTAATGTTGAATTTTTTTTCTCCTTTTCATATAAGTCATCTTCTTCGTTAAAATTTTGCAGGAATGTTTTTTATTTAAAATTTATTCTTGCGATAAAAATTTTAAACACAGATGAAATAATAATTAATATTAATTGTCTGTATTAAAAATAAATACTTAATTATTAGAACAGCAGATTTCAACATGCAAATTTATATTTTGTATGTATATTTAGTCATTTGGAATGTCCCAACAGCGAATAACGCTGATGATTAATGTATGAACATTAACACATTAATCTTTTTTTAAATTTTTATTTTATTTTCCCTGTGATAAAAAATAATACTTCCTGGTAAAGAAAATGAAAGAATATTTATCTATGCAGTGTTAATAAATATTATTTCATTTTCTTTATCAGGAAGCATGATTCATTCATAAATATACCGTCATTTCTTTCTTTGAAATTTAACATTGGTTAAGCGATATAAAAAAGTTTCGAAATTAATTTCAATTTTTCATTTCTATTAATGTTATTATGTTATAAATTAATACCTTTTGTTTAGAAAAGAACTGTGTATACAAATGCGAATATAGTATATTTTTCTTTTTGTATCTAAAATTAAAGCTTTTTTCTTTTAACCTTTTTATTCAGGCTTCACTCTATATTTATGCATGCGGCATGGATATAAGAAGGGAAATGATATGAATCTATATTTAGAACTAATGAGTTTTGGAACGAAGCAACTTAAAAATATTAATTATTGATTATATAAAAAAATGAAACAAAAGTTCAATAATCGAATTCTCAATTTGAATTCGCTATTTATGGAATTTAGATCCACTTCAACTAATAATGAAATTTTTGTATCGATAAATGATATTTGCAGTTCGAGACTATTTAGTCTTGGAAAAAAAAATTATGTTATTTCTTTATATATTTTAGATCCATATTGTCTTAAGGATAATTAGCCGCCTTTGGCGACTAGCCGGTTCGCAATCTGAATATTCGTTAACATTTTAACAATTAAATATTTTATGCAACTCCTATTTTAGTAGCTCCTTTATCAAGTTTTGATAGTCATATAAGTCATTCAAAATATTATAAAGGCCTGCACCCATTACATAATATGTATACCTCTTAATTTTCTGTTAGCTCCGGTAGAATTTATGCTTTAAATTAAAGTGAAAATGATTTAACTGCAATTAATATAAGAGCATGTTTTAACTGAAGCCAAGCATTTTTAAAATATAAGTATTGAAAATAGAGTCGCAGAATATTTAAACCCTGTGGACACTAAAGAATATATTTCTTAATTTATGTAATATCTCAAGAATTTTTCAACAAAATTTTCTCAGATTCATCATGAACGGATCGATTTATTAACAATAATTAGTTATAAATGCGTTAAACATTAAAAAAATAAAATTGTTTGAAATGATCGGTGGGAAACATATTAACTAATTTCGTTAGCATGAAAAAAAAAACTACTTAAAAAATACGATGTACTTATAACTATAAGCATATAAGAAAAATATATAAATGCAATATAATTTACAAAAGCACACAACCTAAACTAATTTATTTACAATGTGTTCCTGAAATAAAACAAAACAGCAAATAAGTACAGTTGTAAACAATCAGAACACACTCCGCATGCGTGAATTTTAAACTCTAATCATAGCAACGCAAATATGTGAATTTTCTACGCCAGTTTGGGTAACATTATGCAGTTTACAAATTTTTAATTTCCTTTATTGTGTTTTGTGCTTCAGAGAGCTTTTCAGCTCACAAAGTGCTTCAGAGTGAATCTAAAAGATTTATTTATTATTTATGTTTAATTTTAAGTACAATAAATATTAAGAAAATAAATAGAATCGTTTGAAATAATCGATCACAAGCATGTTAAGCTTAACCTTGTTAGAGTGGTGAAAAACATGGAAGGTTTATTTATTTGTTGGTAGGAAAGTGAAAGAATTTTTGTGCGGGAAAGCTTTTGAATAATAATTAAAATTCTAAATAAATTTTTTATAAAAGTTACTCAAGGTTTCCTGGCTTTCAAGGTACACATGTACCAAATTTGGTAGCTGTAGGTAGAACGGTCTGGCATATAGAGAGCCCCCCCCCCCCCACACACTCACATTGAGCTTTATTAAGTATGTATACATAATTTTTTTTTACCAGAAAAGATGATTCATTATTCAATTTCTATTTTTTACTTCTATTATTATTATGTTATAAATTAAATCTTTTTACTTAGATAAGAACAATGCATACGAATACGTTATATTATATATATACCTTTTTTGTTTCTGTATTTAAAATTAAAGATTTAATTTAATTTCCTCTTTTTACTTTTTAATTGATGCTTCACTTCATATTTATACTTGTTTCTTCAAAATAAGAATGACACTGATGTGAATCAATATTCAGAACAAATGAGTTTTTTAAGAATCAACTCAAAGAAATTAATTACTGATAATATAAATAAATAAAACAAAAGTTCAATGAACGAATTCTCTATTTGGACTTAGATCCATTACAGAGAAATGGAAACTTCAACTAATGGTGAAAACTCTAGGTATCGATAACTGATATTTGCAGTTCGAGACTGTATAGTCTTGGACACGAAAGAAAAAAATATTCTGTAATTTCTTAAAATTTTTTAGATTTTGGACTCGTAGTATCTAATTGATAATTAGTTTTGAATTGTTTGTGTTGTATTTTCATAGGAATTTAATGGAAGAAAAATCAGAAATTGGTACTCCAATCAGCATTTTCACTTTTATAGCAAGCTAATGGACGTTTTCTGAAGACTGAAAAGCTAAAGATGTTTTAAATGGTTTAAGAGAAATAAACACTATTAACTATACTGATATAAATAATTTCTATCAAAGTTTAAGTTTCATTTTTAAATGTCTAAAAATGAAAACATTGTTTTAAAACTTCCAAATTAATGTTTCTTATTTATTCGATTATTAAACGTTTTCTTTCTACTTTTTTTACATAATTTAATCAAAATAAGGTAACAAATAGTGGTTATCAAAATAAAGTAACAAATATAATTTTATAATTAAAATTATTTATGGAATTAAATAGCTTTGCAGTCATACAAAAATGACCAATACTAGATTTTGGCATATTTTTTACAAGAAATTGAAGCAATGACGTAAGAAGGACGTTACAGTAAAAATGATGATGCCCTCACATATGTGATCAATAGTTTCTTTTACGTAAACCGACCAAAATTATCCCCTATTCAAAAGCATCAATTGCCCAAATTAAATTTAAATGGAATCCATACACATGTAATGATGCTGCATCATTGACTACTGCTTTGGAATCTTCGATGATAGCTCACATTTCCGTTAAAAAAAAGTTAACTTTTTTTTGCAGTCTCCTTTCTTTAGTTTCGAGAATTCATCTACCAAACAAGAAAAAAGAAAGTGGAGAAAGAAATGAAGGTGTGGGGAGATACAAATTTCACTTCTTGAAATTAAAAGCAGAATAGAGTGGGCGAGAAATTCATTAAAATGCCTATTTAGTACCCTTTGAGAGATAGAGAATTGGTTAAAGAGCTTAAATAGAAATATATGCTGCCAGCAAGTAATTGTAATTTGTAGCTTCATTTGTTTAAGATCCAGCAATAAAATAACACTAATTTAAATTTATGTCTTCATTTCTCAAAAAATACCTATTTTATTTTCAGCGCTATGATTTTAATACAAAAAACATTATTTTGAGATATTATTCACACTGTGCTGTTATGAAGAAAGTTATCAATAAAAGAAAAAAAACTTTAAATGTTTGTATTATTGCACCTTTTTAGACTAAACGAATTTAAAAATATTTCGTTTAATTTACTCCAAAACATAAATTTAGGACATTTCCTCCAGAAATTTTAATTTCTTTAAGGTATGTGAGAAAACAATTAAGAATTATTTATAAATTTAAAATTCTTAAAAAAACATACTTTAAATAGTAACGGAAAGAAATAAATTATCCATTAAATAAACAGGTTTCCAGACAAGAAAATAAAAATCGTTAGAAATTGTCAGTAGATTTAATTAAATGTAAAATTATTAAAAAAATATTAATTATTTATTAAATTATTTTAATTTTTAATGAATTTTCGAATTTTAAAATATATATTGGGTTTTGATTTATCTTTCTCATGATTTTTTAAATCGTTTCATGCTTTTACGAGTTTAACTTTTAGATTTTTGGAATAAAAAAACACTTTCTAATTTTTGCAGGCCATTAAAAGCTAGTAAGAGTTTTTAAAGCTACTTAATTTTTTAATATCACTGATTTCTTACTTTCTAGTAAGAAATCAGTACTTTATTTAAAATTATTACTTTCTTTCTAGTGTTTTTCTGATATATTTCCTAATATGATAATAATAATTATGGTTTTTCTCATATTCTCTACCAATTGTGGTTATTATCTTGAATAAGAATTTATTTGAAATAAACCCTGCAATTAACAATCAACTTATTTATTTACATATATTTTTAATAATGGAATATTAAATTGTTGCATACAGTAAGACCCCGCTTAACGCTGTTTCGTTTAGCGCTCTTTTATTTCAACCCGGGGATTCCACGAAATCGCTCGCAGCATACGGGGATTCCCCGAAATATTATGCAGCAATAGGTTTCAAATACATATCCGAAAGAGTGTACTTGTATTTCTTGTTTGGTGCGGTGTTGTACAGACATATTTTTATTATTGGAAACATTTGTTGACATTATTGTAAGTAGGTATTAATTTACATATTTAATATTATATTACAGTGTCAAATATTTTGATCTTTAGTTTTTTACTATGGGTGATAATGAAAAAGAAAAGAAAGCAACCAGAAAAAGCATTTCACTCAAAACTAAAATGGAAGTGATTAGAAGATTACATTCTGGTGAACGTCAAACTTTAATTAGTGCTTCATTGAATTTGCCAACTTCAACAATAAGGACCATCATGAAGAATAAAGAAAAAATACTGTATTCGGCAACTGCAACTACGTCAAGCGCTGCAACTAGAATTACCCGTTCTAGAAATAATATCATAGAGGAAATGGAAAAACGACTGTCTATATGGATTGACGACGAAATTGACCGCAATATGCCATTAAGCCAATCTATCATAATGGAAAAAGCTAGAAGAATTTTTAATTACATTCAGGCTAAGACAATTGACAAAAGTGAAACTTTCGTTGCTAGTCGAGGATGGTTTAATAGATTTAAACATCGAAATAACCTTCACAACATAAAGATTACAGGAGAAGCAGCAAGTGGTGATACAAACGCGGCGGCTGAATTTCCAGCGATATTAAAAAAAATAATTGAAGAAGGAAATTATCCTCAGGAATTGGTTTTTAAAGTTGATGAAACAGGCTTGTTTTGGAAAAGAATGCCGAAACGAACATTTCTATCCCGTGAAGAGAAACGGGCACCAGGATTTAAAGCTGCAAAAGATCGCTTAACCCTTCTACTAGGTGGTAACGCAAGCGGAGATTTTAAATTAAAACCATTACTAATTTACCATTCCAAAAACCCAAGAGTGATGAAAGGCATATCTAAATCAACTTTACCTGTAATTTGGGAGTCTAATAAAAAATCATGGATAACTGCGAAAATTTTCCAGGATTGGTTCACTGAACATTTCTGCCCGTCTGTTAAACGTTATTGCGAAATTAAAAAACTTGAACAAAAAGCACTTCTGTTAATTGATAATGCTCCAAGCCACCCAACAAATTTATTAGACTTAACAACATGCATTCCAGTCGAAGTGGTTTTCTTACCGCCTAACACAACTGCCTTAATTCAACCATTGGACCAAGGCGTTATATCAAATTTTAAGGCTTATTACTTGCGGCGAACCTTTAAGCAAATGTTTGAAAAAACAGACGGAGAAGAGAACCAGTCCATAAGAGAATTTTGGAAAAACTACAACATCGTGGATGCTGTAGAATACATAGGCCTTTCTTGGAATGAGGTAACAGAAAGATCTTTGAAAGGAGTATGGAAGAATATTTGGCCGGATTTAAGTAAGAGCGATGACGTTGGACACTCTGTCGATGTGGATGAAATAGTAGAAGAGATAGTGAAATTAACGAAGCAAACCGATTTTGAAGGGGTAAATGTGGAAGATGTCGAAGAAATAATTCAAGAAGCAGCGGCTAGTCTTTCTAATGATGAACTCAAGGAATTAACTGAACAAGAAGAAAACAAAAATGTTGACAGCAGTGATTCAGAAGAAGAGCAAAAAGAACTTTCGATGGCGTTTGTAAAAAGGAGTTTGTCTACCATAACTGAAATAATGGATCAATTCATTGAAAATGATCCGAATTTTGACAGGAGCTCAAAAGTAAGGCGTGGTGTTAGAGATGCTCTATCCGTTTATGAAGAACTTTTAAGAGAACAACGCAAAAGAAAAAGGCAAACAACATTAGATGCTTTTGTCACAAAAAGGCAGAACACTGAAAACGCGGAAGGCTAACTAAATATGACTGACTTAGAATTTTATTTGATTTTTTTTAAGAATATTCGTTTTGTTATTTATATTTTGTTTTTATTTTTGCAAGAAATAATAATGTGGCATTAATTTGGGCTTTAAGAAATAAATGTTTGGTTTTATTTTTATTAAAAAAAACATACTTTTTAAATTTAATACCTAACCAATTTCCTAGCCATCTTCCCCTAACCCCAATATTTACATGTAAAGATAGCCTCGTTTAGGAAAGTATATATATATATACACAGAACTATGTAACAGTTCTTTGAAAGAAAAAAAAAATCAATTATAATATGACATCTTTACAACATGTTTAGTAGTCATCAATATTTTAATCATTATTTAAAAAGTAAAATTTTTAATACATATTTTTGAGAAATAAGTATTATTTTCTTCCTTTTCTCTTCACGATTTTTATGAATATCCATATATTCTCTTTTTAGGCAAAAAACTATTTCTCTTATTATGTATACGGTTTATTCTTTGACAGAATATTAAAGCGGCGAAATCATCGATGACTAATCAGGTTATCACTCTTGCTATCAGATAGTAACATTTTATAGGCCAGTTTAGAAGAAAATTATCCGAGTGAAGTACGAGGTTACCGGACAGAACGGTGGAAAAAGACGATATTTACGAAAGATGGCATAGTCCTGTCACAGGTTGTTCTAAAAGAACACTAAGCCTAAAAAGACGAATCTAAAGCCGAAAGTAATGCACTTTTTAAAAAGAGCATAGATTAATGTTTACCGCTTGCAAGCACTTTCCAGCGATTAAAAATTGCGATTTGCGTGCTTATGTAGCAGCTGCTATTTCGAAGATTCTGGGTACTAGCATTCTTTCTTCATGGAATTTTGAAACATTTTTTTCTCTCAAGAGGATTAATACAATAATCCGGAACCTTCTGAATTCTTTGAACTCGCCAGAATAAACACAACAACTATCAACAACGATTCCGTCTTTATCTTTTCATCCTGAATTAAAATATCATTTAAATAATTTGAAAAAATCACAGCATCAGAGGATTAGTAGAACTGGCGATACTGGAATGGAAGTTCTTTCACAAAGCTCGTCAACGGGTTCGCTTGTAATGATTGTATGGCGATACAATCAACAGGCCAAATAATGTTAATAACAAATACAGACGTATTAGAACGAAGATTCGAATACACAGACGACAAAACACATCCTTGACGTACACAAGTAATACACAGCTACACACTCAGAACAAACAATTTACAAATAGTAACCGGCAGTAAACAATAATGGAGGAAATCTAGAAAGCCATTCATTAAGCATTCTCCACACATCTGTAACTCTCCACTGTCTTCTCGATTTAGCTGCACCCGTCTCGTTGAATTCATTCAACTCTATTTGAACGACTTGGACAGTCGACCTTTTATAGCTTTCGGAGCAGGGCTGAGAAGATTCTCGAAGAATCAAGCATAACTCTCCTCTTATTGGTCCTATCGTCAAAACTCTTGAAGATTCTATCATCATCTAGTTTGACGCCAAAATTACCAATTATCGCCAAACCCCGGGGCTCATTGATCCAGAATCTCATCCAGCAACCTTTCGTGCAATGGAATTAAATGTGCTGAGAAGAAACATTATAGATTCGTAACAGCAATAAATCATAGATGACTTGCATCGTGTTTTCTTGATGTATACACAGCTTGAAGCCTCTATTTCTTTATTCCAGTGTCAGCAGCTATAGCTGAACAATCACTCTCAAAGATGAAATTAACAGAAAACTATTTGTGAGAATATGGAACAGAAAATTTTCCTAGTTTAGATTTGCCCTCAGTTGAGAATCACCAATTCCTCCGCCTCCTATTAAAATAATTGACGAGTTTGTTTCTTTGACAATTAGAAACAAAGATTTTTGTCATCCAAATAGAAGTCTAAAGAAAATTTTATTATAAATATTTAATCATTCTTATTCCATCTCTTTCATATTATGCTCAGACTATTAGTAAAGTCAAATAGTTTCGTATTGTATTCTTTTGATTTAATTGGAGCAAACAGGAATAAGAATTAACATATGCCAACACGCATCAACAAGAAATTTCTAAAAAGAACAACAACTGATTAAAATACACAACGTTGATTTTTATTATTAATGAATTATAATGAGGAAAATGGGTCTATGATTAGGAAAAACAATAAAAATAGAAATAAATAATCCTCCCTTACTTCAGAACCTCAAGTCTGACCAGCTTCTGAACAAAGCTATTGCAATAAACAAATCGCGTTATTAAAATTATGCGATTTATTATTCCATAAATAAATCGCAAATATAAATCTATAGTGCAGTATTAATCTAAAAAGGAATATGGTACTATCATTACTTTTTAAAAAATTAGTTAAATAAGAAATTTTAGTAAGGTTAAATGAGAAACGATGAAAAGAGATACTCTTTAATTTATTTGTTTACTTTTATATTCCATTTCATAGACAGCCTTTGAAGCATGAATAAATTTATTAATTGGTTCACAATGTAGAAATAACAGACACAATTTTTTCTAGTTTTAAAATATTAAAATTTTTTTAGGTAAAAAATATAAAAGAAATTACTATAATTTTAAAGATATTCATATTTAATAGAATAATTGATAAATAATGCATTGATATTTTTCTTTTTTATTTTGAATTCACTTTGCTTAACATTCATTTTTACAAATAAAATAACAAGTGAGGACAAAAATTCCCAAATCATTTCAAGATTTTATAGAAAATGTTTTTCTCTTCTTAAGTTGTCCTTAGGTTTTTATAAATAAAGTTCCAAGTATTTCACAAGAAATGTTTTCGAAATTCTTCACTTACCAAATATTTGCTAAGCGTTTGAAAACGCAAATTGATCATTGAGGGAACACTATTTTTATATAGTTAGGAGCTTTTATATTTTGTGCATTTCGTTTTTAGAAGAGAATATGGGAAATGTATGAATATTGCTTTTCATAACAGACTAAAAAATAGTTTAAAATTCAATAGTCCCATTTTCCGGTGTTTGGAATTTTGATTATTCCTCCCTTTCATCTAACTAGGCATTTCAGATATTTTACATATTTAAGTATACATACTAATGCACTAAATTGGAGATAAGTTTATTATTTTTGTTGATGAAATATGAAGAATTATTTTTTCCCCTGTGTTTAAGGGCATCTAAAATACCATAATGCCATATAATAATTTTTGAATAAACTAAGAGTTTTTAAAAAAAGGAAATAATGATTTTGAAAGATATAAATTTTTGTCAGTGAAATTGTAAGGGAAGGGAATAAAAGGACGATAATTCGCTTAAAATAATGCCTACCAAACGTCGTTTGGAAAGAAGTTCAATCTTGTTCATCTGTAATTTCTTACATTGACAATTTAGGGTTCAGAATAATAATAAAAAAGGATAGCGGCCTTAAAACTTGCTTTTTTTCAATTATATATATATATATATATAACAATAATCTTTATCTTCAAGATTCTGGTTGTTTCTGGAATTTCCGATCTTGCTCCCAAAGTTGCCAAATTCATCGCCAAGGTGGGAATATTGACTCAACATCTGTTCAGTATCCTTCAGATAAATATATAAAACTATCCTACTTACCAGGAAAATTAAAGCGCTGAGAAACAATATTACAAATTTTAACAACATTTAATGGTAGGAATGATATAAGGAAAAAAAGGATTAGTTATTACTTTTAGAAATTTCTTTTAATAAAATGTTTTCTTTATATTTAGATATATTTTGCAAATGATGAATTAAAGAATTCAGTATAGCACGTTTTCACTATTGCATGAGGGAATGAACATTGGTATCGATGAATAAGTGTTTTTAGAGCTTATTTTCAATCTAATTGTCACAATTCAATAAGGAGTTTCAATTTACTTCTGAAATTTTAAAATTATCAGATAGATGTTCAATATATAATATTTAATCCATTACACATTCATATTAAAAGCCTATTAAAAAATACAGGATAACTTGGATTAGATTTTACTGTTTTCAAAAATTAATATTTATTTGCTGTCATTCTATTTTATTTATGCAACATATTCATTTCTTTGTGACAATTGTACACACACGTTTTTCTTGGCACAACTTGATTAATATCAATACATTATTTCATATTTTACAAAGAAAAGGTTTAAGTAACTGCTTATTTAATAACCAAAAATAAATGTTAAAATATTTTATTCTTAAATAGATATTCATTCATAATCTTTAACAGAATTACACTTCTGAAAGCAAACGATAATTAAAGGGCAAAAATACAACTCTGAAAGAAATAAATACTTTCTTTTTTTAGAGAATTGAGATGATGCACTGACAAACTGATTCGTTTAAGCCACAAAAAAGAATAATTCTTTCATTACAAATAAATATCTTTTACAGCATAAAACAATGTGATTGATTATTACAGTTCCAACAAGATGCAGCTGAACTCCTTTTGGATTCGAACTTTATTGTTTCAATTCTACATGCTTTTTATATTTATTTTAAGATTAACGAGTGAAATCATATCATTTTCATATGTTAATGAATTCTTTCCAAAACATTTTTCTGAAGTTTCGTGTTTGTAGGGAAATTTCTACCAGTATCTACGAAATTTAAAAAGAACTTGTGAAAGCTTTTAGGAATTATTCAGTAAAATTTTTTTTAGTCTGAAAATCTTAAATTAGGAAATTTTACATTTTTTAAATACATGAAAATATTGTTGACAATATAGTGAAAAGGATTTATTTCCAAGCAAAACAGAGTATTTCAGACAACTTTTAGAGACAATATAAGCAAGATATCATATAACGTCTAATTTATCAATTAGTTTCTTTTGCAACCCCTACCCCTTAAAACTTTATGAACAACACAACTATAATATATTTTTAATTTTAACAACAGCTGGGTTTTATGAAACCATGGCCATGATCAAACACGAAAACTTTTATTAATATTGACAGAGATAATAATACATGACGCTGTAATTTAAATTTTTTGAATTATTTCGAAAAATATTGAATCATGTTACAAAATAGGCGTCATCAGTAAATAATGCAAATATGCAAGGATGTTAAAAGGAGTTTCGATTTTATGTCTTACATATGGATTAGCGTAAAAAAGCATGAACATTTTGATGTATTTTAATCTAAACCATATCTTTAAGGTTTCATGATCTTAGTATATATAATTTAACACTGACTCGTCCGATGCGCGAAATTGAAATTATGAATGAAGCTAATTCGAATTCTTTAAACAGAACTTGAAAATCATTTTAATATCCTAACAAATTAATCTTTCATATCTAAATATTTTTATCTTATGATCTTTATTTGATTTGAAAGAATTTCTTCCCAATACTTGGTTCATTTATGAGATGGTATATTCTCATAGTTTAATTATAAATTTTTTCCCTCAAAATTTCGAGTCTTCATTCCATTAAAAAAATAATTATAATTCTAATAGTATTTTATTGTAATGCAACATCCATTTAATTAAATCCGAGATTTTAAACATCAGCATAGTGACATTCGAAAATTTAATCACTTTTGGCAGACCATTATTAACATGGAATAAAAAAAAATCCCTTGTAAAATAGTATTTTACGTTCATATTAAAATTGAATGAAAGTTAAGCCTTTCTTGTCTGAACGTCATTTTCATAAGACACAAGCACGCAATTTTTATTAAACATAAAAACTGAGATTTCCTAGAAAATAATAAAGCGTTCGGCAAATCCAGTTTTTCCCAGGAGACATAAAGCTTCATTTCGAGGAAACCTTCATCCGGTTTATAGGATCTTATTAAAAACGCGTAGCTATATCCGTTTCATCAGGTCAAAATTTGTCTTCAGTCTTGAAACGTTATTTTTCACGAAACGATCGTAGTATAAAAAAAGTAATTTATTCTTCCTTCGAATTTCTTATTTTTCGTTCGCGTTGAAAAAAGGAAATAAGATTTTTTTTTCTTTTGAGATGGATAAAGTCGTTTGCCGTTTTTTTGCAAATTCGGGTTGTCGAGACGGGTCACGATGTCTGTTTCCTCACATACATGGGGATGATCTTATTCCAGACAATGTGTGTAGGTATTTTATGAAAGGGTCGTGTATATTTGGAAAGAATTGTCGTTTTGCTCATATAATTATATGGAAAAAAGCTGGTTCAGATCAGAATTCTTTCAATGAAGAAACAGCTAAAATATTAAGAATTCCAGATATTTACTTATCGAATTTCCAGTATTTAACCGAAAACAGCATGTTGATTCCTTTTATGCCAAGTCTCCAATGTGAAATACTAGCAGAAGTCTTAGAGTCACAAGAAGATTATGATGTGGCGAATGGAATCATGGCTGAAATTGTGCCCGAGAAACCTAGTATTGGTCATCATCATTTAACTATAAAACCGGTGAAATATAGTCCATCAGTGCCTGGTCATAAAGCTACAGAACTAGTGAATGTTTTTGGATTCAATATTGGATTTGAAATGTGCATTTGCCAAGAAACTTTTCAATCTTTAAGTATCGATTCAAAACAAGATATAATCTTCGGTCGGAAGAATAATTTCCGCCACCTCGAAATAGAAATGCTAACATCTATTGATGGACAGTGTTCGATGACTCTAAGTCAAATTGGTGACATCAGAAGCTGCAAGTTTTGTAGAAAAATGATTTTGAATGGAACAAGGCAAGGGGAAAACCAATTCGGTTTACTTCAAAATTGTGATGATGTGTTTTGCTTGAAATGTATCCATTCTTGGAATGGCACCAACCTCGACAAGAACAAAACTGTGTATTCAAATATAGGAATTATATGCCCTGAATGTAAAATAAAGTCGAATAATTTGATAGCTAGTCGAATTTGGTTGACACCCCAAGAAAAAGAAATTATAATTGAAAGCTATGAAAAAAGGTCTAAGAAAAGGTAAAATTTGACTTTACAGAGCTAATATCTATCTATCATACGTATATCTACATTAATTTGACAGACAAGTTAAATATCCTTTTTATATAAATTGTTTTCTTTATTATTGATTTTTTGATATAAAGGTATTTGTAAATGAATATGGGATATTATTTATATTGTAACACTGATTTAATGGAAATATATGTATTTCATTTGTTATTTTTCATTCTTAAGTTCTTGTATTCAAGTAAATGAATTAAAATTTTTAAAAATCTTCTTTGTTAGTACCTTACTTTTAATTATATTTATATATGAAGTATTTAAGATCTAAATGATATACTTAAATTCACTTTGGATTTTGCTGGTGATTGTTGTTCATGTATCAACTTTAAATTATCAACAAATATTTATAATAATTTATTTAGTTCAGGATTAAAACTGAGTTAATTTTTTTGCCTAGTAGAGCCAAACAATTAAAAAAATTCTCAAAATATTAAAAGATACAATTAAATTACTACATTTAACAGTTTAAAATTCTTTGAAAGTTTTGTTTGACTATTGAATCAAATTCTTAGGTTGATACAAACCACCGTTGATTGCCGTAAAATATTCTCATTAAGAACTTTATATTTCAGTTAGATTTGATTTCATAAAAAATATTTTTTGCTGCTAATAATATTTCATTGAATATTATTTCTCAATACCTAAAGGTTGTATATAATTTAGACGATAATTTTTTCAGCAGTTAATTTATTCACTGAAACAGAATAAAATATCATTATTTATGTTATTTTA
>JAPMOQ010041062.1:5661032-5691993 GCA_026543055.1 Argiope trifasciata | reverse complement strand
AAGAGTTCGATGCTGAACGATTTATATTACTGCACTCATATTTTTTAAAAATATGTTTCGATTAAGCTTTTTATAGTAATTGAAGTTTAATTATTTCAACTTCAATTTAAAGTTCAAACTTTTTTAATGCTGTCTGAAAATTACAGATATACATAATTTAATGAGCCGAATGGTGCATGGCTACAATGAAAATAATATGAATATCATGATTATCGAAATTTGAGGTTTAAAATATTTCTCCAAAGAAGTTATTAAAATACCCAGTTAGTTATATAAAATATTTGACTTAAAATTATAGCAAGCATTAATACTGAAGAATTAGCTGGTCTCAAAAGGCGGCTAATTATATCACATATTCAGTTTTATATAAATTTTATTCTGAAAAGCATAAATATTTCTTAATTATTGCTGTAAAATTAGAATCACAGAATTAAAAAAATGATAACGCATTCGAATGCAAAAGACCTCAATTATTTAAGCCATTCAGATAATATCATTTATTGTTTATAAACATTGATATGAAGTTTCAACAACAAACTCGTGTTTATATTTGAAACAAGAAAAAATATATACCTAAACGAAAAATGGATTACTTACCGTCGGATAATGCCTTTGCAATGCCCCTTCCTCTTCAATAGTTTCCATTTCAGCTTCTCCTCCTTGCTGCTTGTCTTCTTCGGAATTCTTTTCTTTGCTTTTTGCTTCCTCTTCCTCCTGTTGTTGTTCTCTTTTGTGAACCTCCACCCAATAGTCGTAGTTCTCACGCAGGTGAATCGTCTGCAAACACCTTACCTTCCGATTCGGAAGTGGGCGACTTACTTCAGCAGCTGGAAGTAAAAATGATTTCAAAATTAAATACGAAGCATTTACAGTTAAGGAAAGGTTTTGATGTTCATAATTTAGAATGATTGTGGTATATATTTAAATTATTATGATAAGTATTATGATATTTTACATGATTGTAAGAAAAGAATTCCGTAGTAATTTTTTTTTACTCATTTTCTGAGTGGAAAAATGTGAAATCATTAGTTTCAGAATTTATTTATTAATGACTTAATCAATTAAATTTAAGTTTGATTCTGTCAATGGAATTGTAAATAAACTGATTTCAAAATTTTATATTTATTATGAAGTGCAAACTAAAGACTAAATGATAGAAATTATTTAAAATAAAATTCTATTTTTTAATACATTAATATATATGTATTTTTAAAAATGGATTGCATTAAATTTACCATGATTTAATATTTGATTTATTTATTTCAAAATAATGATACCGTTTTTTAAAGGATGCCTTAAATTTAATTAAACAGATGTGAAGTAGTATATTTAAAGGAATTTTTTTGGGGAGGAGAGATGATAAATTAAGATTAAAAGATATTTTCATGTAAAAAAAATCATAGATCATTTAAAGAAATTATGTTAAGAGGGATCTCTAAGATATCATTAAATCGTCTTTTTTATGTAAAACATTAATAAAAAATTAACCAATATTCATTATTACCCGAAATCCGTAATTATTTTTTTAACAATTTATGTTCTGTTATATAAAACTCTTATTTTGATCCTGTAAAATTTCCTCGGATTTTTTGCTTTTGTGTATAAACTTCTTCTATTTGTAAATTCTTTGGTGCATACTATCATTCCCTTGAAAACTATAAAATAGAAGTAATATTTGAAAAATTTTAATTCGAAAAAGTTCTGTTGAACTTTGTAAAATATTCATTAAAAAATCTTTCTTCAACAGTTTACATTACAAAACATTTATCTGGATTTATTCCCTTTTTTTGTTTAGTCATGATTTAAAAAAATCTGAGCTTGTAGGCGGAAAATTCATGACAAGTATATTATAAAAATCACATTCAAAGAAAAATAACTGCAGGTTCTATAAGAAATTTACAAGGTGACAAAAAGGAATTTCAATTACAGACAAAAAAAAAATTAACAAGAAAAATAATCGCAAGATTTTTTCATACATATTTTTTGATTGCAATATAATTCAAAGTTTTATGAAAATAGACCGGAAAAAATTATTACATTTTGATATTGATTTAGAAAAGCATTTTGATTTTTATGAAACATACTTTGTAATGCATATATTGATATATATTCAATTGAAAATATTATAAATATATGCATCATTTTTAATTTCAAATATAAGATTATTTTAATTCCATTGGCTTAATGATATTTACAAAAAAAAAACCCAAATTGAATTTGTTTCAAATCTTCAAAATCCTTTCAATTGAAATGAGATTAACAATAAAACAATTTTATTATTAATCTGCAAACGATTTTAAAATCGTTTAACGATTTTGAAGATTTATAAAGTGAATGGGAATTCTAAGAAAAATATCTAGATTAAAGATTCTCCTGTCTTAATCAAATAAAATACAATGAATAGAAATGATTTAAGATATTTAAAATGAATCACAGATTCAGTTGGGAAATTATTCGCTATGTTGAGCAATTTTATTGATTTCCCTGAAGACAAAGAATTTAATTTGCAAACAAATGAGAATAAACTCTTGTCAAACGAACTTCCAAATAGATTTCATTGAAAGCGAGAGATATTTGCTACATAGCATTTCAATAAAATTATTTTCACGATATATCAAGTTACAATAAATCAGCTAAATAAAGTTTGAGTTTGAAAAAAAAATATAGCATTTATTTATTTCGTATGTTAAATAAATTACTTGAAAAAATTGATAAAATAATTATATTTTCTTAAGAATTTGAAATGAAAATGCAATAAGTTCATTTCATAAATTTTTGTAGCAATATAATATTTATAATAAAATGTGCCTTCTACATATATCCTTTTCAGAACATTCAGAAATAATTCTTTTCTGAAGAATAACATGAAAAAACGATTTCTTCTAATATTAAAAGATACTGACATATTAAAAAGAAAGTATTCTAATAACAAAAATATCATGGAAAAAATTCAATAATTAGAATTATTGAACAATTCAAATTATTATTATAAAATTATTATTATAATTAATTAATATTAATTAAATTATTATAATAATTAATAAATTCAATAATTATTACCTTGAACAAAAAGATTGTGGGAGTTTAGCATAATATTTTAATAAAATCTTTATAAATATAGTTACTCAATATAAAATAAAATTATAAAACTTACAATATTATTTGAGAAGCAATAGAGAAATTTTAGAATAATTATGCATCTCCAATCTAAATAAGACCCTTAAAGAAAGTTAAAACACAAATTAATTAGCAACAAAACTTGTAAATTTAACATAAACTTTATTCCAAAATGATATTAAAATGTTTACAATGATGCCTTTCAGTATATTTTTATCGAACGTGAAACACATATAAATAATAAAAGTAAAAGAATTTTAGTAAAGTCTGAATAAACGAGGGGAAACTATTTTAACCCACTAATTAATCCTTTAATTAATATTCCCAGGTGAAAATGTTTTAAAATTCGAATTATATGGTAATAATTTAAGTGATTTTATTAATAGTTAATGATATTTATTAATAGTTATAGTTGCAAAGTAGATTTCCTGAAGGAAAAGGCAAGGTTACAATGTCAAATGTTTTTAATCAGTTGTAGAGCTTCTGTCGAAGAAAAGTTTTATGTAATGAGCAAGCAGTATATAACTGTTTAAAAAATCCTTTTTATATTATTGTTAGACATAAAACCTTTTTTTAAGGTAAAGAGGAAATAACTTACCACTAGGAGCAAGAGTATCACTAGATATTGTCGAATCTTCCGTACATTTGAGATTCTGACTTTCTGTTTCATCACAGCTACCTGCAATGCAATTTTAAAAAGACAATTAAAAACAATTAAACATTAGGATATATTATTATGCATTCTTATTTTTATTAACTCATTGACTAAAAGTAGGCACTTTCTTTTTCATCTTATTATTATTATTTGAATTCGTTTAATATTATTTATTATTATTACTTAAGTTGGAATTTTTTAAATTTTATTTTTTGAATGTTTTGACTTTTATAATAGTATCTTCGGAAAATTATTTCATAGTTTTACTAAACTTAATTTGAAAACATTCTTTCAAAAATATTTTCGCACTTGCATTGAATAACATATTATTCCATTATTTTGAAAATACTGCAATGGATAAAACGAAGGAAGTTAAAAATAGAATCTAACCGAAATCTTCAGATATATTTAATAATCAATTATCAACGTCTGTCGATATTTATTCATTAAAAGTTTTAGTAAATTATACTTCGAATAATGCTCGTTGTGATGGTATATTTTGAGATGAACATAATTTTGATAAAAATTACGTGTGAATTGGCAATACCTCTCTATATTTCTTTAACTCAAAAGCTGAATAATGTTTGACCTTTCGACAGATTTTCGTAGATCAGACCAAGTACAGGTGTTTTTTAAAAATCAAGTCAAGAACACACGATTCTCTGATTTCAATGTCAATACTTTCAAAATATACCAAAGCAGGCCCTTCATTTAAATTAATTCAAATTAAATTGTACTCTTTTTTTCTAATAACAATAAAAAATTGTAATTCATTTTTTAACAATGTTTTGCGGCATTAATTAGAATACTAGAAGTTTATCATAACTTGACGCAAAAATAAGAATATTTATTATATTGATAATAGCTCACCAGTGTCTTCAGAACTCTCCGAATCTTCATCCCATACCCCTGGGAGAAGACCTCCTTCACCGTATGCATTGCAGAGAGGTGCGACTAAGTGAGTTATGAAAGACTCTTGTAATTTTGCAAGCTGAGGATTTTTCCTGTCCATGTAAGGAGACACCTGCAAGCCCAAATCTGCTTCTTCATCTCCCTGAAAGTGAAAAACAAATGTCTTTTAAACTCAACGAATATTATTAATTTATTAAAAGGGCAATATTACGACATCCGCGAAAACTAAGGCTGTGACATACTGAAGTTAACTTTCAAGAATGTAAGTAAGCACTCAACTACTTAGTCACATATTTCCCTCAAAGCAGATGCACAAGTTTCCCAGGACTGAGGTATGTCGAAAGCAAATAGATACAGATGTCACTAGCATAATTGTCAAGAAAAGTTGATAACACAAATAATACGAATTTTAAAATATTAAGGTAGAATTGACACTTGGTCAAGTATAATTGACAAAATGTTGCTGTATTACCTATATGTGTTACTTTATTTATTTATTTAATTTACACATTATCAATCGTTAGCTTATATATGTGCAAAAATATAGCGCAGTAATGAGTTCTAATAAGTAGATAACTTTTTTTTGTAAAGCTATGAAATAAAAAAATCATCAACAAATGGATTGAATTAAAAACATGTTAAGATGAAAAGTAAACTGACCAGTACAATAAAAGAGAGGTTTCTTAATATATACTATTTAGGATCATAAGCTACTTAAACCCATCACTGTTAATATAAGTCACATTTAAAAATTAATTACAATCAAATTAAATCAATCTAGACTAAATTAATTATCAATAAAATGCATCTACATCATAATAATTTGCTGCAAGAATTTAGATGAATGCTTCAATACCGTAAACACTTCAGCGAATTTAATTAGACGGTGTTAGTGTGGACAGTTAATTAAAACAGTCTCTGAAGAATAATTTGTTCTTCAGATTATCGTAAAACATTGGAGATAAAAAAAGAACATTTCTTTTTTAAAAAAAAAAAAAAAAACAGGTTAGTTACGAAGCAATTTCTTCTCTGAAAACTATTAGACACCATTGTATTTGTATACAATAGACTTATTATTAAAAGAAAGTCAAATGAATTTTTCTGTTCTTTTATTCATATATAAATTCTTCATATCACAACAGGAGTGAATAGTGAAGATCCTTATACTTCAAAGGACATCACATGCACTCAAAAAACGACACTTTATATTATTAAATATCTAATATGTAAAAAATAGCAAATGAATTTTATTATGTATGTGTATATATATTTAAAGCACGTAAACCGAGCTCTAGAGAAATATGCAATAAATAATTAAACTGAAAAATTTACCAGTGAATAGGTGGATTTGGTGTTTCTAATGGCACTTGCTATGGTCAGAAACGAAGTCAACGATTTAAGCCGATAGGGGGCGTTTCTTGTTTTGATAGTGCCTACTAGGGCCAAGAGTACGATTTGTCTCTCACGCATCACACATTCACTTGCACAACCCCTTTTTACAAGAGGACACATTTTCACACATCTCACAGAGGAAAAGAGATGCCAGAATCATGCCCGAACCGGAACTCGAACTCTGGAAGTTCAGATCACGGGGAAGACGAGCTACCCTTGTGCAAGGATACCGGTAGGGAGATTTTATTAGCTAAACAGTCATATATGATTTTTGCCCTCCAGGAGTTGCTATAGTAAAAATAATTTTATTGAATTTAACTTTTTATTTATTTTTCCAATCAATTTGCTTTCCATGCAATTAGGGTGGAAATATTTTAAGAAGAGGGGATGGATAGACGAATTTTAGAAAAGGCGTTTACCATTTATTTTCTCCTGGAATAATCACAATTCAATACGACAATTTTATTGATTTTCTTATATCGGAATCTAAAGTTATTCCATTTTGAAACACAGCAATTGAAAATGTACGTAGCAGCACATTCATTTGAAAGGAAACTGAAATATTACGAAATGCCACTGACACTCATTTAAGCATAGAAAGTATGCAGTTAATTTCTTGCTTTTTCTCCTGTGTGCACGTGAGAAGATTTGCAAATACGAAGCTATTACTTGATTTTGAAAGATAAACTTTGCAATCACATTAAAGTGCACCAGATTTGTTGATGGTAAAGAACACTTTTAAATAATGGACGACAAAGTTTCATATAATTTTTTTTCAGCTCATTTTTCTTTCTTTTGCTTTCCGAGTAAGTGATTGTCATAAAATCATAAACTGATATTAAAAACTATAAAATACAAAAAATTACAATTAGATGTTTGATTTATGAAAAAATAAATAGTTACTATAATGTCGAAAATTCCTATGGATACAAAGTAATAGTATATGATTTAATCAGAATAACATATTGAATAGCGCCCTCTATCCTTAGAAGTTTTTACTTCATCAATAAAAATCTATTTTAAGCATCCTGGTATTTATAGAATATTTTCACATTTAGTTTAAGTAAGTTCAGAATAAGCTCTATTTCACCATTAATTAAACACCAGACTTTTAATGAAGCAGGACGGTTCTGGAAATAAAATTCAAATTTAAACTAAGACGGACCAAATTTAAAATTTAATGTGGTCGATAGGGTATGGTAATAAAAATGCCAACTTAAAGAGAATATTTTATTTTTCTCAAATTAATTGCTTTGTGAAAGTAGTTAAAGATATTAGTTAAAACTAATTAAGCTTTAAAAATTGCAAAATATATATTAATAAATGAAAAATTCAAAAATACCTATTTTTAAATTCGGTCAGTATGTTTTAAAAAGAATTTTTATGCTTTTATTAAATTAAAATAATTTCAATCATATTATTTGCCCAAAAATCATATATAATAATGATAAGATCAGAGGTGATTTATATCTGTAGGTCTAAGTTGTTATATTTACAATTTTTGATGTTTCAATGATTTAAAGAAATCCATTTGTAAATCGAACTGTTTCCTTAAAATTATCTTCACCCAATTCTAACTAAACAGAGAAATTATATTTCTAAATTTTCATTAAATCAGATTCAATAAATGCCTGGTTCACGAACAACTTAACAATCACGAAACGTAATGTATTTCGCTTGCACTGTTACCATTCCGATAACGATAACGTACAATTACTGTTACGACTGAGTTATCGATGTAAAAGTTAACGACCAAAATAATTACTGTTAAAGCTCGGCATTGCCGTTATTGAAAGCTTCATTTTCTTTATCGAATATTTAATGATCATTTTTCACACATAAAAGAGGCGATTATTTGGCAGCACGTTGTAGCCGTATATAAATACGACCACTATCATCAACAAATGCCTGGGTGAACTTTGGAAATAGTCTTTCGATACCTTATCTGGGAAATGAATATTTCAAATTTTCTGATCAGAAATAACGTTAATACTTGACTACATCTAGATATTTTACTATATCTAAATGGAAGGGAATGGGGAAGCAAAGCAATAAAGCGTTTTATCTATTGTTAAATGTGGAATCAATTAATTATTTTGTTTTAACCCGAAAACTTTTTACAATTTCAAAAGTACGTTACAGTATTAATACAGACATTTATATTACTTGTGATGTACTAATCCAAAAAGTAATTACTATTTTGCGGGTTTTAATAAAAAATATGATATTTGGTACATTGAAAAACCGATTTTATCTAAAAAAAAATGTTTGAAAAATAGATTTTCAGAGTAAAAATGGATAACTAAGTACAAACGTAGTTATTTAAATAACTTAAAGATTACATTAAAGTTAAGTTTTAAGTCCAGTAAATAATTAAAGTCTACATTTTTCATTTCGGTTGTAAAAAATAAAAAATATATTCATAAATAGTAGGGCGAATAGTTTGCAGTGAATAATTAATTTACGGAATTTTCATAGCTTTGAACAATTTAGAAGCTATATTACATTGAGAAAAAAGTCCCTTAAACATTAAACAATCTTTCCAAAGTGAATCTTGAAAATACTTCCTTGAAAAAACAAGCATAAGCATCTTCGAAATTAACTTGTCAAGATATCTTTTTTAAAAATCCCAATTCACTTTTAGTGTTAATCCTTTAGGCTCCACCAAGACATATATGCCCCGCTGATATTTTAAAATCACCTTAATTGATAAGTAAGTGGAGAATTTATTGAAATGCATGTCCTAATGGTTTTTTGTGATTACATTCATAAGTTAGTGCAATTTTTTTCCGTATACACTGTATCCATGGTTACCTCCACCACATCCAGATGCATATCCCATTTAAAAAGACCACTGAGACACATATGTCCCACTTCCAAATTGCATTAATAGTTAATTTTTAAAAAAATTTTATCAGAATATTGCTATTTATACTTTATCTGACCCATTAAAGCCTTAAATTATAATTTTGGAAAAGAAAAAACTGATATTTAAAGGGTTAAAGCAGAAAGTATAACTTTCCCTCAAATGTCTCGAGTGCACAGATAATCTAGTACTATCATTTTGGTGTTCCTACTATGTTGGTTGCGACTTAGTGAGTAAAGTTAAAAACAAAAAAGGAATTCTTTTCATGTCGCAGATTAAATTATGTGCAGTATTTTTGTGAATATAACTTTTAAAATTCGGATACTCATCCATGTCCATGTATTTCCTGCTCCTATAATGTTTTAACTTTAAATTAAATATTATTTGCGAAGAATCAATAACAAAAAGGTTTTTAATTATTTTCTTTTTAGTCAAATATATAAAATTACGTTCAAATAAAAATACATAAAAGAATGCGAAAATTTTTTCTATACTTTTAAATGAACATTATTTCCGGAAACAAAACATAAATCTTTTTAATGATTCTTATTTCAAGTCAAATATTTTAAATGCTTTTTTTCTCTCCAGATTTTATGTGATGTTACTTTGAGCTTTTAAAGTAACAAATCACCATCTTAGTTAATTGGATGAAAGAAAAGTATTCCATAAAAAAGGAAAAGATTCTACAACCCAGAGGCAACACAGAAAACTTTATTGACAATCGTATAGAATTTCTGATGAAAGAACTTGCACATTTGTATAATGATCTCCTTTTACCATTTATTTATCTTTTGCACTTCTATTTTCTTCGGCTGCTCTTTATCTTATTTTAATTCCTTCTTTTAAAAGAACTAACAGATTGCAGGAAAATGTTGAGTAAAGAGACTTTTGCTACGAATACAAAGATTCCGGGTTTATTTTTCATATAAGAAGCAATTTATTTTACTCCCCTTACAAAAACTAGTGGGGTCACGGAAAGTTCTGACAAAAGCTATTCACAAGAACGACATCCGTTACGTATAGAAGCTTTTGAATGAATAAGTCGGCACATGAATAAAAAGTATAGAGCAGCAAAGTTAAGGTCATTATTAGCTAAGTAGAATTTCCAGAGAAAATTTTGTATTTTCAGCCCTAAATTATTCAATATAAAAGGTATAAAATAATTTATATTAAGTTACAAAATTTTCTTTTTGAAAGCAAATATTTTAATTTTTATTTTCTTTTACAGGTTTTTAACTGTTTTTCACCAAGATTCGATGATTGCATTTTTTTCTGGATTATCAATATATTTAAACTCAGCAGTATTAAATAATACTGTAATAATATTATAAGATGTTTTGCTATTATATAACTGATATTATAGGAGGAACAAATTATAGCAAATTGTGTAAATAATAGTTTTGTACTCAAGGAAAAGATTATTATTAAATACAATACTTTAAGTCAAGGGTACGGAAAGTAGTTCAAATGAAGTGTTGGTGTAAAAAAACTTCATTAGTTTAACAAGTTTAGTGGCATGACTTACAGCTGTGTAATGAATAATCTAATTAAATATCCATAATAGATAATTAAATGAATAATCTAATTATATAATTAGGTGAGTCACGAGAACGATTAATAAAAAACTTGTTGAGAAATATAAAATCTGGTAATAAAAAACTTTATTAATTTAACAAGCTTGGTACTATGATTTAAATTTGTATTTTGAATAATCCAATTAGAAGGTTGTAGTGATTCACGCGAATGATTAAATAAAATTTGATTGAAAAATATACTGTTTAGAGTCATTCATCATCTTACAATTTTTTGAAGATGTAACTAAATTATTACTTTCACATTTACTGATATCTCTTCTAATATGTTCATTGACATGAGTTATACTTGGAAATTAGATAATCTAATTAGATAATAGATGTGTATCGAATGCGAGTTTATATATCATGCTATACGCCCTTTGAGGGACAAAGGTATGAACATATGCAAGAGTTAATGACTTAACATCTTTAATATTTCTATTTACTGAGTAGTTTGCTCTATTAATTATTAATATCAAAGAAGTAATGTCGTTTTACATAACAATATATCTTATAATTACATTATAAGAGTTCAGTATGTATGATGTTATTATGATCATAAAATTCCTCATAAGATTTAGAATTCTGCACAAACTCTACAAAACACACAATTTTACAAATTTAGAATTCAAGTACTACAACAGGAAATAAAACATATAACACATAAAGAAGACAAGAAGTCTGCACTGTCAGCAAATTATACATTGGAAACTTTTCTTAATAAGTTGAATTGAACTTTCAAATAATTTTAGAAGAGTTCTTAAGTGTTTGTAAATAATGAAATATTAATTGTTCTAAGTAAAAGAACTTAAAAAAAAAACTCATTTGGACAGCATATGCTTATAACTGTGAAAGCTCTCAGAATGTTTTTCAGATTCTGTGTTGGTAATAAATTTAGAATTTTATTGAAGTAAATAATTTACTTAAATAATTACTTCTTGTCTGAAATGATTATCTATGTGCATCTTTAATAATGTACATTTGATCTAATTAAGAATTACAAAAAGATAAAACATTATTTTTTTAATTTTAAGTGCTCTTTATTTATATATTCTTTTTGTGAGAAAAATCTCTTATTTTTCTTTTTATATTGAATTTAAGCATTAACTTTAAGGTTATTTATTAAAATTCATTCTATAAGCAAACACTCCTGCCTTTTTGAAAAGAACATTTTTCAAAGTGAGTATATTATTTATTTAGATACATATTTTATTCATTTTTGTCGGTAGTAATTTAGTGAACTAAAAGAAAACTAAATTCGACCTTCCAAATTTCTATCCGATAAAGAATTTTCTACTTTTTTTCTCCTTCAAACAACCACTTTTTAAAAGGAAATATAAATATTATATATTAATGTCTTGGAAGGAAGCAAATCGGAGAAAAGTTTAAAACTTATGGTTTTGGCTATGCTTATTTCATCAAAAATTGACTAATAAATCTGAAAGTATTTGTAGAATCAATTAGGAATTATTTATGTACTAAATAAGCACATTCATTTTAATATGTTAGAATAATCTCTTCCAAAGTGTTTTTGTTTGTATCAACTGTATTGCAGGTTTTTAGGAAAACACGTCCATATATCAAAAAATATATAAGAAATATCTTCCTGAACATTCAAAATATTCGAAATAATTTCATCCCATGTTTAAACACATACATGCTCTGTATAAAAAGTATCCGACTTTGAATTTTCCTTAAATTCGCAAGCTGCTATTGAGTTCAAGCTAGACTGCTATTGAGTTTGTACACTTTAGCACAGTGATCAATGTGCACTGCGAAAGGAGACATTTTAGTGCATATGTTTGAATTCTTTTCCGCGTTTGAAAATATCGTAGCTGCATGATAAGTGTATTGCTGTTCACTTTGTCAAAAATTTGATAATTTTCAAAGTGAAACAATTCTTAAGATTCAGTAGGCTTTGAGAGAGGATTCTAAAAGCTAAACACAAGGAAAGGCTTTAACTTATTTAACAATGGTTATGCATTAATGCACAGTGACTAGGTTGTGCGACATCACATAAAGCTCTGAATGTAGATGTTACGATGAGACTGGAAAATCCCATAATAAAACTTTATTTGGTAGCGACAAATGAGTGCTATTGCCAAATTATCTGCAGAATCTATAGTATATTTCAGTGAAAAAGGCCAACTTCTGGACGGCTTGAAATATTGTTCTATGTAAATATTTTCCTGTCTATTGACCTATGACAATATTACAGTACATTTTCGCACCCGAGCATGAATTACTTTGCGGAAAAGGATTTTCAATTTGTCGAAATCTTTCATACTCTACAGTTCCATACAATCTTTTGCCTGTTTAGGAAATTGAATACAAAAATGAAAAGATCCCGTTTTGAGAGTAGAGATGAGAGATAATACAGAACGTGATAGTCGAAATGAACACCATTCCAAAAGTAGTTTCCCGAATTTGCTGTTGGCAATTAAATGTGCTGAATCAAGGAGCCTGCACGAAGGAGATTAGGATTTCAACCCTATCAAGGGATTTTTTTTCCTGTCAAAGATCGGATATTTCTTACAAGACCCTCGTTGATACAATAATTGTTTATCCCAGAGTCTTAAATGCCAGGCAGTAAATTTTTAACTGAACTTTTCAAAGAAGAAATTTGAATAGTTGCAAAGTATATTTTAGGCTTTTAGCAATTTAACAACTTTCATCGATGATTTTTTAAACTTTGTATTCATATCTTGCCAAAAGTATCGCATACAATTTCATAGGTTTTAAAGAAAAACAGTAAGAAGTTTAATAAAACTATGGAAAAGAAGACGGATTTTGAAAATGTGATATAAAAAAATTATTATTTAAAATCGTGATAGTTATTTGAGAAGCCTAAACTGTGAATCAGATTTAGAACATTACACATGTCTATCTAAAAGAAAAACTCATTTGTTAAAACGATAAAGGAGACATAATGAACCTGATGGTTAATAGCCATTTCTCACGGCATATCTTCTGAGGTTACAATGAAGTTAAAACACACAATTAGTTATCAAAGCAACAATAACAACAAGAAACAAATTAAGACCTTCTCAGGATACAATATGGGAAATAAAAGGGGAATTCCCATATTATATCCCGAGAAGGTCATCATACAGTATAACGCTTAGAGTGCACTTTGAATACAGTTTGCGACTGGAATACAGAAATACACCCACATGATTTATCTATATAAAAAGAATTAGATCGATGATCTGTTACTCATTTAATCATAGATTATTTCAGAAACAATAGATTATTTTTAATACAAACGAAATTAAATTAAAAAAAACACCCTCATCCTCTCTAAACGTTATGGATAATTCGATTTTGGGGTGCATCAAATTTGAAAGGTTTCAGGAAATAAATTCTTCAATTTTTTTTCTACTTGGATAAAACGACTTAAAACAAAATTGGAACTTTTGAAATATTTATCGAACAAAACAGAGAAAAGAAAGATTTTAATCAAGCTAACAAATGATAACTCAATTTACAATTACTGATTATTAATGCTAAAATTTATAGTCCTAGTTAATTAGAATAAATATTTAACGGATTTTTTTGTCACATGAGTTTAAAATCAAATTATTCTAATAGTATAATAAAGAAATATGAAATTAATTCTTAAAATCAGTTTGAATTTTTTAAGGGAGTTTAATGATAAAGTTTACAATTTAAACATAAAGTAAAAGGAAATGGTAACTTGTGAAGGCTAACTGATAATAGAATAAATACTAACTTGTTCATAGAATTCTTCAGCTATCCTGCGCGTCCACTGAACATGAATATCATGCCTCTTGCATGGTCCATTGATATCTGCCAGTTTGATGCACATCTCCATCACAAGCAACCTGTCTGCTTCAGACATCCAATCAATACCTGGGGCATCATCATCATTGGCCTGAAAATATAAAAAAAAGGATTAATAAAAGAAGTCTTGTGATTGGATGGTGAATATAACATTACAAAAAAAATTTGTGTATTTTGTAATATTAGCTATTCTAACATCACAGACATATGAGATCTGATCAAAGAGTACAGACATGTTCCTGAATTTTACTTGAAAGGTAGAGGGAAATGCCTTTGAACTTAAGCTACGTAAAGAATATTCTTGAATTAAAATTTTCAATTAAGAATATTTTACTAAATGTAAATAACAGGATCAGAAGACAACAAAAATTTGAATTTTTAATTTTTCAGTAGTCTATTTATTAACAACTTATAATTCTTGGTTTCATTTTAAAAGTATTTCCTACCAGGTAGTATATATTATTTGCCTCTCTAATATTTTAAAAATTAACTAATGGCCAGATAAGAGTGCACATCCTGTATATAATGCAGCTGAAATCAAAATGCAAAACTTTTAGTATGATAGGGCAAAAGCAACACACATAAATTCCAATCCTAAATCATATATATTAATATGAAACTGTAAACAACAGATCCATCCATCGAGGCTGTGTGTAACGTAACTGGTGCGCTGCAACCATCCAGGTATTGACATGCTCGATGCTTCTAAAAAACTATTATTTTTCTTTAGAACGTTTGCGCATTTCCCTCGTTGAAGCGTGTAATCAAAATAAAGTAATAAAAATGTTTTGCAATCAAATTTAAAAATTAAGAAAATTATTTTTCTAACATATCCCAATAATTGAAGCCAACCACAACTACAGTCCCGTAATTATGTCATTACTGGGGTGATATCTTAATAAGCCAGATAACATCTACGGCAATGAGCAATTGCTTTTGTCCTGTGGTTATGTTACTAGGCTTCAGACCCAAAGGTCGCGGGTTCTATTCCAAGCACATCTCACTTCCTACAGTACTAAGAGAGATTAAGACGGAATAGAACTTAGACCTTTTGGATTGTAGCCGCGTAACTGGTATTCAGTGACTGTTTTTGGTACCACCACAATATTCTCCCACCAGTGAGTCCGGGGGAGATGAAAGATTTATAGTGCCAAACGTTATGGTGAGGGTGTAAGAGTTGTTGCTGCTGCGTCAAGTAAGTCTGACTACTTTTGATTGCTGCGAGAGGGTTTGTTGATTTTGAATTTGATGCGGGTAGATGGTGCCACAGCAGCTGCTTGAACGGTCATCGTTTGTGGTCACCAATGTAGCAAGTGTGAATGACTGGATTAGAACCTGGGACCTTTGGATTGTAGTCGCGTAACATAACCATTAGACAACAATGATCACTGGCTTCCAGTGGCTGTTACTGGTTTATTAAGATACCCCCAAAAGTCTCTACGTACCTTTGCATTAAACTCGGCCACAATTTCAAAGTGCCTCTTCAAGTCTGTTGCTAGGATGCACTCAATAACCAGGAATCGGAATCTTTTAAATTCTGCAGTGTCCAGATGGCACAGGAAGTTGAATTCTGGTCTAGACAGGAATAAATTCCAAGCTGAAGCGGCATGATGGTTCTCTAGCACAGAGCGATCATTGTATAAAATGGCCTGCACGGAAAAAACAGCACCAAAATTAGTTAAACAAAATGTAGTAATAAATAGTGACAAAAGTTTCTCTTTTGAGTACATTTATAAAAACATGTTGAAAAATTGCAGATTGTCATGTTTTTCGATAATTTTAAAAGAGGGTTTTATTGAAAAGGAAAAATAAACTCTTTTTTTTAATTTTTTAAAATTAAAGATACGTTCCAAATCAATGATTCTGTTTGCTACAGACTATCCTAATGTGTGACAGAACTAACTTTCATTTTCTAAATTTTACTATGGATAGTTTTTTTTAACTATTTAAATTATATAAAAACGTAAGTTTCTTTTTTAATTTTAAAATTGTATGAAAATTTCAGATTTTTTTCATAAAGGCTTTTGTAAACTCTTTTTTTCCTTGCCATATTTGAATGATGTCATATTTTTAATTTGGTTGCTTTCTTTTTTTGTTGGTTTAATCGCTTTTTCTTTATTACCATACATATTAGTTTACTACGCATCGATCCTTATTGTGCATAGTATTTATGTATAGTTTATTATTTATTATCTATCATCCGCTTGTAATGTGTCTCATACATAAATATATCATGTTTTATACTTTTAAAATAAGTTGCGCAAAAGTAAGAAATAAGAATGGATATCTTCATTATTAATCTATACTTATAATAAAGCTCAATGTGTGTGTGTGTGTGTGTGTGTGCGTGTGTGTGTGTGTGTGTGTGTTGGCGCTATACAGGCCAGACCGTTAGACCTACAGCTACCAAATTTGGTACATGTATACCTTGGAGGACGGGAATGTGCACCTCGGAGCCCTTTTTTCGAATTTTTAATTAGAATTTGAATTAATTAAAATTTAAGCGAAATTTCGACGTTTTTCCGTTATAACTTCCGAAAATATAATTGCACAAACATGATTTTTATATCAATTTAAAGATTAAAAAATTAGCTTTCTAACGGTATCAGTTTTGTAAATTTTTAACGTAAGCTTCAATTTTTAACGAATTTTTAAAGAAATATTTTAAACATGTTTTTTGAGCACGTGACTGGATAAAATAAAAAAAAACAATAACGGAAGTTCAAATAATAAAAAAAACTATCATCACAAAATAAATCTAAAGAAAGGCAACTTTTAACACGTGACTGGATAAAATAAAAGAAATATAAAATGTGATATTTTCTAAAAAAATAAATGCAAAGCAAAGGATTGTATGATCGTTTGCAATATCTAAATAATTACTTCAATAAATCTTCTTTACGGTAAACCTGATCGAATTTAGCCAGGATATGCATTGGAATCCCGACTTAATGGCATATTTATGTAATCGTTTGCAATATCTGTATCATTAATTCAATTTTTTTCATTATAAAATGTGATAGTTTCTAAAAAAATAAATGCAAAGCTAAGGTTTCTATAAAATCTGCAAGAGTACGTCAAATTGAAAAAATTAGGTTTTATCACCGTGTTGCCATCATTTTGACAGAAGTTCAAATAAAAAAAAATAATAAAACTATCATCGCAAATTAAATCGGAAGAAATGCAACTTTTAGCACGTGACTGGATAAAGTAAAATAAATATAAAATGTGATATTTTCTTTAAAAAATGCAAGGCAAAGGATTCTATGATCGTTTGCAATATTTAAATCATTAATTAAATAAATTATCTTTATTTATACAGGATTGTATTTATACAGGATATGCATTCAAATTTTTTTCCAATGGCCAATTTGTAAAATATTATTAATAGGCATATATATTGTTTAATACTATTAATTTGATCTAAATGAAGTAAATAATTACATTTTATGTAGTTTGAGTCAAACAATGCATTGATAAATAATGACTTTTAGATTTCTTCATGTGACCCATATATGCTCTGTGACCCATATTTTACAAAATATTTTTATTAATATTTTAAATAAAAGTTGCTACATCAATCAGTCTTTTAAATTAATCATTAAAACTGACTAATTTATAAAATTATAGAATATTATTAGGAAAACGTGTTCTTTTAGAACTTTCCGTCCATCATCTTTAAGAAAATATAAATTTCAGGCCAATCAATGCCCGGAGTTACTTCAAGGCTAATGAATATGTGATTTAATTGAAAATGTTAGAACCCATTACTCATGGCGAACCAGCTGGTCGCCAAAGGCGGCTAGTTTCTAATAAAATTAAATTTAAAATCAGATTAACAGCAGGTATCAGCACGCAAAGACGCATTTCACAATAAACGATGGATAATCTGAATCTAATGATATTGCGACACTTTTTTAAAGTTTTTTTTCTATAGAAAATAATACAAGAATACTTATTTTTTAAGGTTGTTTTTCTTTTTTTTTTGTCCCCAACTGATAAATTTTTTTAAATATTTTTCTAACTGTAAAGTAAATCTTCTGAAAGCCAGTAAAAAGTTCCCATCGAATTGCTATTTCATTTCCCGTCATTATAAATAAAAAATAAGTTGAAGGATTTTCAGTTAGGTATATTCTGCCATAAATTTTCACGTGCATTTCTCAATCAAAGCGTAATTTTCCCTTCAAGCTAAAAAATTTGGTACACATGAACACATGAAAAACATGTGAAAGTACAGACGCTAAATCTTTGAGCCAGATTTTATTTATCTGCCTATTTAAAGTTTGTAGTTGCCGTATTCACCTGAATTCAACGAACAGGCATACATACATTTATTCATAGTCTGATAGAAATCTATAAATTTGGTGTTCAGGACTACATACCAAATTTCATCCATATAGTTCAATGCGTTTTTAAATTATCGTGCCCATTGGCAGGCATAGTTCTAAATGTGTTTTTTGGAATCACAGAGGTTTAAAAACATAGAAATTCGTCATAATCTCTAGATAATTTGAATTTTCCGCCAATATATTTTTTCTTTAATAAAATAAATAGAAGGAAAAGACAAACATCGTATTTCGCGGCATGCAATTAAAATTCCTTGGAAAGAAACAAACAAATTAATGCACCGAGAAAACAAAAATCACAAATGAAGCATAAAAATAACACACATTGAATTTTCACTCCTCACTGAAACCCAGAATTCCAGAAAAGGTAGAAAAAAAAAAAGAGTTCCAAATCCTATAATACCCAACTGTCCGATCCCATTCACTTTTTTCGTTTCGCTACCGAAATCCGGAAAAAGACTTGTATCTGCGCGGCACAAAGATCCTTCTAGAAAGAGGAAATACTGTATCCGAGATACGGCATCTGAAGTGGAAAGCATTGAAAGGTAGAGCGGAGTTCAAAGTAGGTTTCTATTTACGTTTTCCATACAGCCAGTTACACCGTGGGAATCCCATAAAAGGAGACTCGGTATTATAGGCACTGTCTTCCGCTATATTTCACTGTTTTTTTTTTTTTGCTCCGTTATATTCGTGATGAGATAAAAACAACCCATTTGTTGATGCTCTTGCAGGTTGTTGTTCACTGTTTTCCTCCGGGTAAGCATAAGACCTTTGTGGCATAAAATGTTAAAAGTTCCTTTTATTACAATGTATCGGAATGTAATGTTTTTCGTTCATAAAAAAATTCGTTTGTATTTGGCATTGAAGAGGGTTTTAAGAGAAAATGCATGCTGTAAGGTAAATGTAATTCATTGAACTGATTATTACAAAATTTAATAGAAAAGAAAATCAAAAAATACAAGGTGTGATACTTTTTCAGAAACCTTTCAGTTAAAAAAAAGTTCTGAAATAAAAAGAAACAAATGAAAATATCACTCACATTTTGAATTCACATAGTTCGTTCAATAAAGACAAAATTTAATTTCGATAAAGTTTAGTTTGGTTTAGTTATATTAACGTCCCGTTGTAAAGCTACAGTAAGAGGCTATTTTGGGACGAACCTCGTAATTTTGAACAGCAGTCTCATTTCGATAAAGATTAGATTTTTAATTCAATAGACATTCAATAGATTCGCGCTCCCAGTGCACAAGTCCGAGTTTCGATCTTTGGGCTGGGCAAGGTCGACTCGGCCTTTTATAACTACAGTGGATCAATAAACTGAGGACTAAACCTGCTTGGGAACTAAACACTGGGAGTTCCGAGTAATTGAGGCGGACCACATAGACATATATCCTGCATCACATAACCCTCGATCAAGAAAACGGATATGAGCCACATGGGACTGCCATGTCTCTGTTCAGTTAAACATAAAATTTATTGAATGTTATATTGTATATGTCTCCGAAGAAAAAATATTTCTTGACTTTTATATAAACTGATTTATTCGTCTGAAAAGGTATTAGACAACAAATACATTTGAAAAAAAGTCAAATCCCTTTCATTGAAGAATTCTTTGAGAAAAAACTGAAAATTTTACTTTTATACGTCAATATTTGAAGTCTTATGTTTATTCTTTTCAAATAAAAAAGTGATAGTTTTGCTTTAAGGATTACACTATTCTTAAGCTTCTTGGATTATAGAAATTGTAAATGAATAATTGCCCTTATAACTTTTACATATATTTTCTTATTTATAGACATCAAGAATAATAGAAATTTCAATGAAATATAGTGTTAAAACGC
Organism: Argiope trifasciata; assembly: GCA_026543055.1. NCBI lineage: Eukaryota > Metazoa > Arthropoda > Arachnida > Araneae > Araneidae > Argiope > Argiope trifasciata. Next base: position 5,671,486 of record JAPMOQ010041062.1, on the reverse strand, counting down.
TCACAGATATTCATGTTAAGTGGAATGTCAAGTACAATAATAATAAAAACAAGATTTATTTGATTAATTATTAAAAGGGTTGATGTTTCATATTCAATAACGACGTTGAGAGAATTTCTAGATACGCAGGAAGATGCTAGGCATATATTTGATGATTGCAACAGCGACAACGATTGGTTCTATAAGATGCTCCACTATGCACATATGTGTCGGATAAATGCATGATTTAAAATAAGTCGATAGAAAAAAATCTGAAATGGACTGTGCATTCGGCGAACGTGGAAGCCAAGCAATGGGATAAATCTACTTCTTTAGGGATATAAATCTGAGGTGATATGAAGTGGAAGGAATGTGCAGGAGCACTACCATGCATGAATCACACATTCGTGGCATCGCAGACAACACAACTACCGGAAACCGAGAAGATGTACTTCATTCAAGTGTTTAGGCAGTAAGTACGGTACCAATAGATAATCACAGAGGATTCCTTCCCACATGACTACACTAAACCTCAGTTGAAATTTTTGCGTTGCCTTAGTATGGTAAATACCACCATCCACATGTGTATGTTATGTGAATTGACAATGCCGTTTGAGCCCAGAAAGAATAAATGATTTTCTTTCTCTCCGTATTTGTAATACCACATTCAATTCCAATTTTTATTCATCTTGATGCCAGCGTCCTGGCTAAGGGGTAGCGCGTTTTCCCGGGGTCGAATCCGGTTTCGGACTTGGTTGTTCTTCCCTTGTGTTCTATCTGTGAGATGGGTGAATGAGCACTCCAGTAAAAAGGGGTTGCTGTACCAGCGAATGTGCGTATATGTCATCTTCATTTGATCTAGAAGTCAGCCTTCGGGTGTTCATTGGTCATTACCCTCAGAAGCTACTGCATTCCCTTTCCGTGTAAACACAATACATCATCATCATTCGTCTTGAGGCTTACTAACAACCATATAAGTTTGTCCGACCACAACATTTTGTGTATATATTTATAAATTTAAGTTAATTTTTCGGTTCACTTCACTTTAAATTTTTTAAAAATATTTATTTTTGGATATAATTGACATTGAAAATATGTAAAAAAATCGATTAAATTAAATTAATTTTTTTATTATAAAACTGATCATTTGGAAATTTTTTACTATCTTAATTTGTTCGCTCAATATAAGCAATTTTGCATTGATATAATGCATTTTTCTGACGAAATTTTTTAGAAATTAATTAAAATTTTCTCAAAATGAAATTTTGTAATACTATCCACGAAAAATATTCCATACGGTTATGTTAACTACAATTCTAAAATCTCTTTCTCTAATACTGGAAACTTATATTGACAAAATTATGTATAAATAAATAAATCTCGTTTTAAGTGTTTGGCACATCATTATTGCAATGATTTTTGCAAATTCTTGCAGAAAAAAAAATTATTCCAGATTTGAGGCCATAGTTGTAATTTAAATGATTTTGACCAGGAAAAATATTCTGTAGAATTAAAATACTTGTAAATAATATTAACAAAGAACAAATTCGCGAATGCCGTTTAAAATTGTTATGCTTTTAATTGACCAAATATCTTCAAACACATTTAAAAACGGAAATTAAATAATTCATAAAAAAGCAATTAGTACTTCATGAACACAAAAAATAGTTTTTTTGTATTGCAAAACAATTTCACTTACGCTGAAAGAAATTTTAATTGATTTTTAATTTTCCCAGAATACATTTACATTTTTTAAAATAATGGTTTGCGTTGTGATCCTTTTTTTTAGAGTTGAGATGTAAAAAAAGCAAAAAACAATTTTAAGCGATTCGTGCACGCGACAAAAAAAAAAAGGAAATATTTTTGCAATATAAAAGAATGGCTATTTAAAAAAACAAAAAAAAATAGCTTTATGTAACATCTGAAAGCTTATGAGTCGATTTGAAGTTCAGCAATGCTCTTTTTATTTTATGTATTCTCTTTTTTCCAAAAGTTACCAATAATTTTCCCTTTCTATTACAGCGTAAATAAGAAATGAAAACTATTACCATAATTTGGAATAACATATCAGAAATCAAAAAACTTTGGTTTCAACGGCTATTGTACTCGGTAAATGCCTTCAAATTAGCTATTTAATCAAAATACATTAACACATTTCTATTATTTGGTTTAAACACATCTTTCCAATCAAATAGCAGTAACACATATTTAAATTATTTATTGTACCCGATTATGGCGTGGTTATAACATCTATTTAGTCGAGACAACATAGATATTACAACTAGATCCTTTTAAAATAATGACTGTAACACAAGCATATAATATAGAAAGGGAAAACATAGTTGGGTTCGTTTTATCCAATGGCTATAGAATTGCTTTCTAATCAACGATTGCCCGCTTAAACTATTGACTGTTTTCATCAACGAAATCATAACCTAAGAGAAATCAGACATCCTACGCACCTGGATTAAATACACGACTTAAACCTACGCATAAATATCAGAGCACACGGTCTATTCAAATAAATGGCTATGTAGTAGTCTATGAAGCAATTTCAAATGGCCGTTATAAACGTGAATATAACAGCCTGTAGAATATGCGAAAGCATCAAATAGCAGATCATGATTTCAGATAAACATAACTTTACAACAAATGGAAACATATTATGTTTACTGTGTTTTATTTTGTCGAATTTGTTATGTAGATATAAAGAAGCAAATGCATTTATAGCAGAAGCTACGCTACATAAAAGTACTTTTTTTGTTGTAAAGCAGTTTTTTCATTTAGTAAATTAAAAAATTCTATTCAGCCAAATTAGAAGCCTTCAGTGAATTACTGTTTGCTAAATAAATTAACAGCATTAATTTAACTATATCAATTAGATAAATTATGTATTATCACAACAAAAGAAAGTATCATTTTAAAAATTTAACCCTGAATATTCTGATTTAGTTGTTGAAGCAGGGTATTGCACGAAAGTTTCATTATAAAGATATCTTATGAAATTTTAGAATGAGGATGGTGGGGATCAAACGGCCAATCATAACATAGAACTTCATATGAGATTTCATGTGAAATAAAAAAAAAATGAACTTGGCAAAGTAGTTGTGGCTTGGGAATTCTATCAAGATTTCTACCTTATAATGAAGGTATAGTGTATTTGAAATTTCTTTCGAAAATGAAAAGGGGAGGCAACCAATGATGATATATATCTGGATGTCATGAATTTTCGCATAAAATAAAATAAAAGTCAAAAAATCACATCAGAAGTAAATATAATAATATATGTATTTACTTAAAAACAGCACAAAGTACATTAATCTTTTGCTAGAGTAGTTAGTGGATGATATCTATTCTTGTTCTCTAACTGTAGCTATATAGTACTATCTCTAAAAAGGGATTCCATTTCTTACATCTTTGCAATATACAGGTAGTTATCAAAATAATTTAAACACCTGTGATTAAAAGTAATATTTTTGAGTCTGCTTCATAAGCATTAAAATGTAATAATAACCACCAGTTTTTAAATAAACAGCAATATATATATATTCTAGTAGTATATACTAGCTTTATTGAAGTTCTGTAATCCTTAGAATTTTTATCAAAAGCGCAAAGTATCGGACTTCTCATATTTTCAGAGAGGATAAACTGTAGGAACCCATCTAGCTGGAGCAAATGTGACCGAAACTTCTCAACTGTTAGGAGTTTCCAGAGATATGGCGACTAAAGTCATGGCAGCATAAACAAAGCGGCAAAGCAAAATAGTGGGTGGAAATAGAAGTCCAATCAATGGGGCACATAGTATTGAAGTGGTTTGTAATGTTTAAAAAGTGAACAGCTGCCGAAAAAAGTGACCCCAGAGCTCAATTCCCAACTGGAATCTCTAGTGTTAAAATTACAGTAAGAAGGTACCTTCATAAACAAAACATTTACAGCAGAGCATCAATTCCCAAGCCACTTGTCAAAGATGTTAAAGGTAAACGTCGTCTACTGAGGTGTCATATTCAGAAAACCTGGCTGATTGATAATTGGAAGAAAGTAATATGGTCTGACAAATCGTATTTCAAACTTTTCGCTACAATAGGCCAGGTGCGCGTTTTGAGGGCACGTGCATAAGCGTGTGATTGTCTCCTTCCAACTATTTGGAGGAGGATATGTCATAATATGGGCAACCATATCATGATATAAAAAATGATATAGTGGTTTTCTGAGACCAATCGTAACCTTGAAGGGAAGGATCATTGAGGAGAAGTATAGAGAAGTTTTAGCTGATCAGGTTCATCCTATGAAAACTTTGTTTCCTGCAAGAGATGGAATTTTCCAGGTTGATAATGCACCTATCTATGCAGTGAGACTTATCCAGTCATGATTTGATGAACGCGAAGATGATGTTAAACATTTACTTAGGTCCGCAGTCACCCGACCTCAATATAATTGAATCGTCATGGTCTATTTCAGAGCATTCAATACGGAATGTATATCTTCCACTGGCATCTTTTCCAGAACTTTCACAATATCTCCTGGAAGAATGGCACAATATTCCTCTAAATCTACTTAACACATCTTTGAATCGATTCGTAGCAAATCCAAGCTGTATCACATATCAAAAGTGGTTCTACACCATTATAATAAAGGATTCTTTATAAATTTAAGGTGTTTCCATCATTCTGATCACCACCTGTAATTTATTTATTTTAAGGTCAGCCCATAATTTTCAATAGAATACTGATATTTTTTTCATACAGATATTAATAGACATTTTTCAATCCCCAATTTAATTAATAATTCAACTGTCATTTTTATTAGATTCAAAAATCAAACGCAAAAAATGCTTTGTCTAATATCCACCACTTAATTGAATGTAAGGAGATTTATTAATAGTATTACACAGTACAAGTTTACTTTTTCGTTGAATACCTGATTCATCGTTATCGAGTACACTTTACCTTTTACAAAGTTGTTTTCGTTTCTCTTGAGATTTTAATCTCACTAATTATTTAATTTTTTTGCCACGTAGTTACAACTTGTTATTCGTGTTTTCGCTTTTTTTTTTCTTTTAGGCACTAATTTTAAACATGAGAAAGTATTTTTAGAATTCCGGAAGGAGAGATTGGATAGAATTCATTAAGCGGTTGGATTTAGAAGGAGAAAAGTTATCTAGAGAAAAAGTGAAAGTTTAATTTAATTAAATCATTTTTAAAAAGTAGAAAGTGAAATTTAATTCGTAAACAGATAAAGTTAACATTTTAGTTTATTCGATATGTTATTTAGCTAACAACCAGTAAAAAGATATACAGTTTTTTTAAAACTTACGCTACTGTCATTTTTTATTTAAAACATTGTAAATTTTGTTATATATGTTAACTTGCCACTAATAAACCAAATGATATGCTATTTTTTCAATTCTAGCATTATTGTCGTTTTTTAAAATTTTAAATTGTAGTGGAATGAAGTTCAATATGATCCAAGCAGTCGTATGTTTTCGGGACATTTCTTTAATGATCACATTTCACACAAAACAAACACAAGCACAGAAGACAAGACATTAAGGCGTGTACACCTCAACAAAGAAGCATTTCTTGTCATTATAATTATGATTACAATTCACTATGAGATGCGTACCTAATTAGGCATCGTCTATTATGCAAAAGAGAAGATAGAATAATGCAACTGCTACAAAATATTATAATTTAAGTGAAATGTCACATATTCAGTTTTTAACCTTTTTCAAGGTTGTTTAATTGTGAAAATATAATTAATTTTCTTGGAAAAAAATTAAACTCATTTATATATTTAAAATAAGTAGGTATAAGAACTACTATGAAGTAGAATACATAAGCATACATAAGAGAAAATAAGTAGTTATAAGAACTAATCCACCAGTTCTGAAACGAATCGGTCAAATGAAAGAGTCTGTCAGCTCAAACTAGAGGAAAATCCAGAAAGCAGTTATGACTAATATACCTCATAAATTGGCAATAGAACGTATGAAAGGAAAAAAAACTCAATAAAGGCTCATTAAAGGCAATAAAAAATGTTTGCTCGAAAAGAACAGAGACTAATGCTACGTAGTTTTTCAGCATAAGAGAGAAAGCAAAGGTAAAAAAAAAGATTCGGCATATAAAATGGTACCTTTGTGTTCAGATATTATACACTGATATGGATTTAGGAATCAGAAAATATTTTTGCTTCAGTTATATTTGAAAAAACAGGGAAACTGTTCCAATTAGAGAAACTATTAAACATAATCAGAGGATACCAGACTTTTTTTAATACTATTTTTCTCCTTTAAAGCATATTTCTTCAAAACTAAATTACATGTTTCGAAAATAAATAAACTGTAAAAAGTTCTACTGTTTTTAAAATTAAAATTACCTTATCACTGTACTTAAAAAATGTTTAACAAGTCAAAACACTATTACCGTCTACTTCGCCAATTTTCTTCTTTTAGATAGATTATACAGAAAATGTGATTCACATTCCTCTAAATTATGCCATAATTAATACCAAGAATATATTCATTAATTTCAAGAACATAAATCATTTCGAAATTGGTTGTGCCTTAGAATAACGACAGACTATTCGTTGTGCTCCAAGATACATTTAATATTTTCGATTTGTTTTGAGGTGGATTTATTTTTTTACTTTTAATGTTTAAATTAAATCTGTACTTTTGTTTATATTTGTAAATAAAGGACTTTTTAATGTTTCCTTAGTCGACAAAAGTACGACGATTTCAACCTTTCTTTTGTGTTTGTGATCATCCGGTTTTCATTGACGAACCAAAATATCAAAATTTTGCAGAAATTTCAGTTTAAAAAAAATAAAATTGTAGTTCTTTTTCCCGATATAATTAAAATGAGCATTTACAACCAATTTTTTAGATAGGTCATGTTTTATTTATAAAATAGTATTCATCTCTAAACAAAATTTTATATGCAATATCCCATGTAAAAAATCATCACAGAGAAAAAATATTTCATGAAGCAACGAAAATAATTTGAATTTCAAAACAACAATATAATTTATTGTTAGAAAATAGGAGAATTTTTTTTTTAAATTGCCAAAATCCAGATGGAACATTTTATTCCTGTCAAATTAGTATTACTAAAAAGATAATTTAAAAAATGTAATCAAAGGTCAACATATACACAAACAAACTTTATTAGTAGTAGAGAAGAATAAGAAGAAATATTATAATTCTTCAAAAAACAAAAATTAATTACATATTCAATTATTAGGAATTAAGTTTTTGTCTCTTTGAGATTTTTAACTGTGCCGTTAAAATATTTTTTTAATTAAAACTTCTCTTAAGTTCATTGGCACTGCTTTGATTGGTGTAAAAGTAATGGCTTTATTTGACTTAAAACTAGATTTATATCGATCGCTAAGACAAAGACAAAAATCATCTGGCTCAGTAAATATTTTAATTTTAATTGCAAAAGACAATAAAAGGATTTGGGAAACTTTATTTTTTACAAAAGTATTTTTTTATGTTTAAAATATTGTTCATGAAAGAATTTTAACTGGCGAGCCTGGAATATCAATTAAGTATTATTATGGAAATAAAAATCTATAACCTCAAAATTTAAAAAACCATTAGAATTAACTGGCTTACTTCAAATTGCATCATTAATTATATTTAAAAAGTACTTATATACTTTTAAAAAGTACTTATATACTTTAAAAAGTACTTATATACTTTACAACTGTATTTAATAAATTTACATTTAATCAGCCATATTAAATTTGAGCAAAATCATCAGGAGAATGCGATATATTTTAAGTTATGTCAAAAAACATAATGTGCTATTTTAAATCATCAATTTCAGAAAAGTTCTTAAAAACTTTTCAAATAATATAAGTTTCTAACAAACTAACTCATATACCTCTACATTTGTTCCACATCCAAACATTTTTCTCTCTCAGAACTAATAAAATAACCGCAGCTTCATATTTTAGCTATTCTGTAACAAAATATTTCAATTTTTCCGAACTAATGACGAAATAACATAAGATTCATATTTGAGCTTAGGTGGTGATATATGTAAGAGTAATTACATATTCAATTCAAGAGTAATTACATTATTTATGTAAGAGAAATATTTAATTAACAAGCACACAATTATAATTTACAGCATGCTGGAATAAAACTCATATGTGTTAATAAGGGAATAGATATCAGATACCGCAATTCTTCCGTCGCATTATATTTCTTAGTAAATAAATATGGTCTGTTTTTTTTCTTGAATATTTGCAGTTCACTGATGATATTTTTGTGATGTGTCAGATAATAAACTGATTTAAAAATTGTTAATGTTAATCATTCTTTAATTCTTTCGTTAAGTTTATATCTATGGAAAACTTTAATATACTTGTAATTGATATTAATATTCTAAAATTATTTTAGGAGCCGGTTTCTATAAAATTCCGCAATGATAATTTCATAAAAGGGGCTACCAGTGAAAGAAAGAAAACATTACTATTGGCATTCAAATTTCTGAAGTGTAAGCAAATAGATGCCATATACATACCGTGTCATATAACTATCGTTAAGAGTCTGGAATATTGCTTCTTTGTGCAGTTAAATCTCACAGCAGGAAAATAATTGTTACCATAATTTCAGAAGAAACTGAATAAATGAGAGGTGAAAGACTGCTAGCTTTAGAAACAAAAATATTCTCGAAAATACAAGAATTAAGTTGATATCCTGTCAAACGCCAAAATTAATAGGTATCACTAAAATCTTCGATGTGGAGAATACAAAATTGGGAGAACAAAAACACACGAATACTTCCTTTGTATTGCTGTTCGCTGTACAGTTTTCAAGCAGCATTGTTGCTGTTGTTTTATTATCGATTTGAAACATGCTAGGGTGTAAATAATTTCTGCAAATGCTGTGATTTAGTACACTTTGGTTGTGTTTTCCTTCTTGCGTGTTATGTTTTTTTATATATATAAAGAAAGTGTCGCTATACATTATCGAGCTTGTTGGACGCCTTAATACAAAAGCCAACAGGATGATTTTTTGTAATATCATCAAATCTATAAATTTCATTAATAATTCATTTACTTTTTATTTAATAAATATTTTAGAGCAGAATATACGAAAAATCTTACAGAAAATAACTATCAGCATCGAGAAAAAAGAAGGGAAGTATGATATAGAGTACAGTAAAAGCTCTTTATTCGCGGGGTATACATTCCATAAATTTGCCGCGAATACAGAAACCGTGAATACGGAATGGTAATTTATATGGGATTATAGGCGATGCGTTCCTAGGTGACAAAATTTAAAAAAAAAAACAAATATATAAAAAAAATCAATTTCATTGAAGTTTTTGAACATTTTGATTCATTATCTTAAGGCTTAGGCAATGGTTTGAAGAATTTTGTCATTTTCTCTTGCTTTGCAGTTTTTTAACGCTCCTTCCATTCAGGCGGATACGCAGCAGCTGCACGAGCAATTTGCCTTCACTAAGATTTTTCAAATGAAATGTCATGTCCTACCTTATTTGTTAGTCGTTCATTCTACAAAGATACTTTATTCATTGAGTAATAAGGTGGTTTTCATTCTGTTTGTTTACATTCTCAAAAACACCAATAGCGGCGAAGGAGGCTTATGTCAAAGTCCTCGGCGATATCATTTAACAACATACCTTAGGCAAAATTGTAATAAGATCTATTTTACTTTTTTTATAAGTCCATTGGACGGCATTTACAAAGGACATTGGGTTGGATACCTATTAGAATTCCTTTATTATTATGTATGTACTTATTAGATCCGCGAATAAAGAACATTTTAGCCGCGAATATAAGAATTGGGTCACATTTTTTTAAATCCGCGAATAGTGAAAACGAGAATGAAGGAAGCATGAATAAGGAGCTTTTACTGTATAGATACAGAATATTTCATAACACAAAAGGGAGGATACTTACTTGCGGTGCGTATGTAGCAACAAGGAAAGCGTTTGTACGTCCTGGATGATCATAGTCATGCATTGCAGTAGCAGCGTACAGAGCCATCAGCTCCAAAGCAGGGTAGTTAGCACCCATCACTCCATAACTCACTTCTGCTGCAAAACTTGGCCTATGCATCGACGCGCTGGCTGATTCTGAAAGAAAAAGATTGCAAGAATGCCCCAATTTATATAAAATGCTATAACATTTATTAAAGATGATGACGGATCATGTAAGGTCTATTTTTTTTAAAAGAAAAACTAATATAAAGACTGGTGAAATCTTGTCATACGTTGTACCGATTTCTAAGAACTTTTTAACTTTTTTTCTTCAAGATTGCGATTGAAGCTACACATCAGTAAGAAAACATGCCTCGGAAAAATCATTAAGACGGATTGCAAGCTGTCACTCAATGTCTCATTCCACGACTCAAGCGCCATCTGGTGAACGAATATTGCAGGCTCGATCGATAGCCAGATGGCATATTTGTTACACTAGAAATGACACTTAATATC
>JAPMOQ010041062.1:5650066-5661022 GCA_026543055.1 Argiope trifasciata | reverse complement strand
CATAGCTCTGATTGAATTAAACTGACTGAACTAATTGCATAGCTCTGATGCATTAGTTCTATAGTTCATGGAGCCTTTCTTATGAAATAAAAAATTATGATACATACTATTAAGAGGTAATTTTGAGAGTAAAATATTATGAAATAAAAAGTTATTCCACTTAGATACTGAAGATCTTCAAGACCTAACATGAATTATCATGGCTAGAAGAACAAGCGAAAAGCATTTGTCTAGTTGTAAATTAAAAAAAATGATAATAGGCACAGTTTTTGTGAAATTCTCCCATGTTTCAAAAAAAAAAGTAATGAATTTCAGAAAAAATAAACTATTTACATATTCTTGCTCGCTTATACATAGAAAATATAATCTAATGACAATTCTATTTAAAAGTGAATAAGAACAGCATTCTAAAATTGAAGTATAAAAGAAAAAAAACCCAAGAAATATGTCAAAATAATAATTTAGCTTTGGATATATAAATTAGTTTATGAATATCCTTGAAATTATTCTATCAATACACAGACACTTTGAAAGAAAATACTTGAAATTGTTGTATTATTTTTGCTTCGTAGGTATTTGAGTTTCATATAAATTAGATAACCATCAACATTTTGGATTACATGGTAAGATAGTAACTCAGTTTTTCGTGATTACGAAAACAAAATGGAATTAAAGAATTAATATAAAAGTGTAATTTATTGTCAGTAAGCAGTCACCAACATTGAATTAATGGATTATTATAGTTTAGAATAGAAAGAAAAAAAATCAATTCATCAATAATAAAAGTAAAGAATACCAGTTCGAATATGATAAATTAAATCACACTAAAAATAATTAGACCTCTCTGTTTCTAAACATTATACTACTGGATGTAAATGTTATTTAGAATAATATGTTTTCAAATATATGGAGTACTTTGAAATTTTTGAAACAATAGTACAATTAAAGAGTATTCTTTCAAATATAGAAAATAATAAAATTGATTATTCCGTATTTCATTCACTAAGCTAACATCATAAAATAAAAAAAGTTAAGTTTATAAATCAACAAACCAATAATAAATGTCAAAGTTTTATCCACAAGAAAAGAACATTTCACCTTAATTTTTAATACACACTAAATAATGAACAAAAGAAATATTCCACATTTTCAAAGCGTTTGATTTCCGACTTTTGCTTTGTTATTTTATCCCAGCAGATATAATACAGAAGTTTGTATAAAAATTTCATAGCTGAATTATTAAGCATAAATGCATAATTGACAATATCCTAATTAGTACCTGAGGCAAGTAACCTAAATTGATCAATCCTAACATTCAAACAATGCATTATAGAGAATAAACCTATAAATATGTTAAGGCTTATAATGAGTAAATATTGCCTCATTTAGAGGTTTAAGCAAATATGAATTAAACAATTTCGATAAGCAACAAAAATATAAAAATATTAGAATTGAATACGAGGTATTATTGTGTTAATGTTTCTGTATAAATATTAATACGAAGATATGTATTTTATTTGAAGGAAATGCAGATTTCTATTATTTTCCAAAAGAATAAATTTAATTAATTATAAAAGATGAAACGTATTTCCATTCTTTTATTTTTTCTTATATCTACCCAAGAATCTTTAGTGATTTTAGTTTCTATCTGGAGAAGAAAAAAGTAAGAATATAAAGATTATCAAAATTTAGCATTGACGAATTAAAGTTTTAGCAAATCAGGACATACGGGGACATATTCTCAGTACTACTAGGCCTCTTCTTTAACATAAGAACGAAGTCAGCTATAGCTATAAAAGTGCTATTTAGTATATAGTTAAGTGGCTTTGGAATATGCGTTGAGACCACTTACATAAACCAGAAGGAATATTCATAGTTGGAGTGCTTGGATAAGGGAAGAAGAATAAGTCAATTACAAATTCATTGTAAAACTGTTGTAAAAATTGCAACAGTTTAAAAAAAATGCATAGTAGACATTGAGGCTAAAAAGAGAACGAAACGTACATTTGTTGCCCCTATTTCCAAGAAGTAACGATAGTGAAACAAAGCAATCCTTATTTATTATTAGATCCTTTTATCATTGCCCTGAAACTGATATACTATATAATAATATACAGGGTGATCAGCGAATAACAATAAAGTGATGCGGTCTTTGAAATCAAAATACAATTTTTTCAAAATTTTCACCGTTCGAAATAATGAGGTGGCGTAATCGAACAATGAAATTTGACATCACATCTTGCAATGTCTCAGCGGAAATGGAATCACATGCAACACCAATCAACGATTCAAGTTCATCTAGAGTGGCGGGATTGTTTCTATAGACAGTGTCTTTCAATGCTCCCCTCAGAAAGAAGTCACAAGCAGTCAGATTGGGAGAATATGGAGGTTAAGCTATTCCTTTGTCAGTATATTGCGGATAATCTAACGCAACTATTCTATTCCCAAAGTATTCATGAAGAAAGCGAAAAACTTTATCTTTTCGATGTGATCGAGCGCCATATGGCATGAACCAGTCGATACCTGGTCGATCCTCCAACGCTAGTTGAATGCTGACAAATTGTTCCAAAATTGTAACGTAACGTTCAGTAGTTATCGTTTCTCGCACGAAAAAGGGCCGATAACGCTTCTAGCGCATACCGCAGCCCATGCAGTAACTTTAGGGGAATGCAGTGCTTTCTCTTCACATAAATAAGGATTTTCAGAACCCCAAAATCTCCAGTTTTGTTTATTAACGATTCAATTCAAATGAAAATGTGCCTCATTTGTGAACCAGATGCATCTCACATCAAATCCGACGTTCTCGATCATTGTTAGAATCGGATTCACAAAGTCAACCCTTTGTTGCACAGCTTTCATGGGTATGGCCTGATGCGTCTATGGGCCTGGTGATTAGAGTGCCATCTGTTAACGATTTTCATAATTAAAATTTCTAAACTTTTGTACAGAATTTTTACAGTTTTGCTAATAAGCGTACAGTTTACCGCATAATTCTATCGATCTTTGTTGTAGAGATATTTAATTTTGAAATGAGGGCTTATTCGCTGATCACCCTGTATATACCATAATTGAGTTAAAACAAGAAAAGAAGGATTTCTACACAAAATCCCTCAAAATATAAAATTATAATCAAACAAATTTGCTTTTTCCTTGCGCTCTAACTTTCATAACTTTTGACGCTGCAATACAATTTTGAAACAAACATTTCACACTGAATATCATTTCCAAATTTTAAATTGGTAGCATTGGTTTTCTTGTCCACAATAAAAATAAACATGTATATACAGATGGTCATTGCAAAATAGATATTTATCTTTAATCCAAACAAATCTGAGACAATTTAGGATGAATTATTTGTTTGAGACCCTTTAATACAATTCCAGAATTAATCTTACCTTTACTAATCAACAAACATTCTATAGCCAGAGCATGTTCTTTAGATAATTTTCTGAGATTTTTAGTTTTAAATTCAGATTGAGGAAAATTGCAGAGACAATGATATTCAAATGAATATCCAAATTAAGAAACAGAGCATAGTGACTCTTTTGATCGACTGGATTCAAAATTTGATACAGCTCTACAGTTTGAGTTTCCAAATCACTTGTTTATTGTGTTTTTGACTCTCTTTTTTCATATAAACATAACATTATAAGTTCCCCTTTCACAATTTTGACACAGATTCAAAATTGAATTTTCATTTATCGGTCACATCCAATTTTTGAGCTCCAATTTCACAGACAAATAATCCACAGATTCCTAGACGAAACATAATTCTAAAAAATTATTTTTTGGACTTGATGTGGTCTATACTAGGAAGATAAAACAAAATCTATAACGAGAATTAGTTGAAAATTACGATACTTTCCTTCTTTGGATTTCTTTTACTCGGAAGTATAAAGGAAAGATACAGTTACAATAGTGCCTAAAAAGTCACGAATAAATCAATACTTCAAGAAAATGAAATGCAAAAATGAAGTAATCATCCACGAAATTTTAGAGTCCTTAAAAAAAGGAAGATTTGGAAATAAAATGCATCAGTCAGAAAACACGACACAACGAATATAGCTAAATGAAAAATGAAATTTGATAAAAGAAAATGAGAAATGGCGAGAATCAAACTGAAGTAATATTTCTTGTTGAGAAGAAACTTGATATGCTCCTTTAGCATCGCAGGCCCATTGGATATGGCGGAAAAAACGAAAAATACTTTTTGAATTAAATATTACATTTCATATTTTTAAGCGAGGATCTGAAATTTTTTTATAGCTTCGAAGAAAATGCAAATACAAAAATTTATCAACAATGTTATAACATTGATGTACAAATAACCAAAACTAAAGATTTTCATCTGCGAAGCTTAGCTAGTTTTTCGGTTTCATGTTCGATTATCAGTCTGTACCCTGCAGATGATCTATGGATTGCCACAATCATTTCACGCAAATCATTTTATTTTTTATCTATTTGAAAACCAAGAGGTGTGAAATCAGCGGAAATTATTCACTGAAGCAAACGCAGTATTGTGACAGGCGTTTATCACGAAGCAAGTTCTACAAATGGATAGAGTGTTTCAAACCTGGAAGAACGTCTTTAAGCTTAGCATCCGTTTATTTCACGGTCAGAGGCTAAATTGCGAACAGTGAGAACTACTGTGGTGATTGCGAACTAAACTGAAACATGCAATTAGATCCATATATCGTAGAAACTGCGCAAGATCAAAGTCATCCTGCTGCAAGATAAAGCTCGTCCACATTATATCCAATGAATGGGTGAATTAAAAAAGAGGAATATCCGCTATACAGTCCAGTTCAGGCTCCAATCGATTTTCGTATGTCTGGACAATTGAAGAGAGCGCTAAGGGGAAGAAGATTTGCAAACGATGAAGAAATTACAGATATGGCGCAAAATTGGATACAGGAACAAGCGATTTTTTTCCCGATGGAATAAAAAAAAAATTTGAAACGTGGAGAAAATATCATTGGAGTTCAGACAGGTTATGAAAAAAATAATGTGTCTTTAAGCTTTCAATCAGAAAAAAAATTAATCCACTTTTATTCAAATGGCCTTTTACTTTTTGACACCTCCTCGTATATATATATATATTATATATATATATATATATATATATATATATAAAGAGAGAGAGAGAGAAATCTGTTTTTAAAACAATGTTTTCACTCGCTAGCAAATTATGTTTTCTAAACAAGATATTTGTTTAAAAAAGTCAAAAGCAAACAAAATCCAAATAAATAATAGATCACTGATGATTTAAATGCATTCTCGCTTAAAAAGTAACAAACACTTTCCTTTAAGAATGTGAAACTAAAAGAGTTATAAAGAGGAGAGTTGTATTAGACGTAAAAAAGTGTAAGTATATGCAAAACCAGAACAAGATAAAATAATTTAAAAAATTAATAGTATAAAAAAATTAACTTTCAAATGCAGGAGAGCTAAAAAAAGTAAGTAAATCAAACTGGTTAAGCAAAAAAGAAAAAAAAGACGTTAGGGGGTTTAGATGAAAGAAAAGAGTGAGTAACTATGCATAATAAGGTAGCTTTACTTTTTTTTTTAAAGCGCTGAGTTGCATTAGCTAAAAATCTGTAAGGACATAGGCTTTATCCGAGAAAAATCCTATCCAAATATAGTAAGATTTAAGTGATTCATTAATAATTTTCTTAATATATGCTTCAGTTTAAAAAACAGTATCTGAAAATTCCATTTTAAACTAGTCCTTTCATTATTTTTACTGAAAATACTTCGAAAAAAAATTACTTTTTTTTTTCTTCCTAAAGTTGCAGTAAATCTTTATGATCGTACTCAATTAGCGATTAAATCTCAGAAAGAAAGTTTGCTTTATTTATTTCTATGTCACGAGATACTTTAATGTCTCGAATAACTTCGAAAAATTTCTACGAAACTGTAAAGGAAAAAGTTCCCCAAATTAAACCATATTTTTGTTTTTCCTCCCTAAACGAAATTAGTTCTCATGTTCATCTACTACAAAGTAAATAATAATAATAATATATATAGATAAAAATAATAATATATATATTTTTAACTTTAACTTAAAAGGAAATATTTCATGATATACACAAATTCATTTTCTACTTTTAAAGAATGAATTTTTTTTATAAGAACTTCAATACTCTTCTGATGATAAAAGTTTTTTTTTTTACCCAGATGAGCTGACTAATATATTTTCAGCTTTATAAAAATAAATTTGATAATTCAAAATGCCACGAAACATATAAAGAAATATCGGCCATAAATTTTTACCGAAAAAAGGTTAACTGATAAAATTTCGCCTAGTTAATAATCACTATGCATTTTCTTAGAGTTTATATATTAATTAGAGTTTAATTAAAAGTTACCATATATTCTTTTGCTCATGGGAGTTGTAATAAAGTTAATGAGGAATTCCTGAATTTTCAATGAAGTGAAATGAGAGAAGAATATTTTCAAAAAGTTAAAAGTACATGTTGCTTTTTATCAAATTTTAGATCATTATAAAATTTGAATTGCTGACTGTAATAAAAGGGGATAATCTTAAAAGTTTTTTTTGTCAGGGTAATTGTTTTTTTTTATAGGTTAGGAAAATATTTCAACTATTTAAAAATGTTCATAATTGAACCTTAATGATCAATAATTACTTTTCATATAATACGTACTAGAAAGAAAAAGGAATCTAAAAATATGATAAGGCAATTAAAAACCATACTATTAAAAATACAAAATCAGAACATAACACTAAAAATGAAAAGTCTTAAAAAAATAATAAATCAACTAGAATACGATACGCCTTGTCTAAGGGATTAACCGCAAAGTCTATGAATATTACAATGACTCCCTTTATTTTTTGTGTTCTTAAGTTTATACTTCTGATGTTATTCATTTTATTCTGAAGAATATTTAACAGAAAATTTTATTTGATCTATCGCAAGAAAATTACATCGAAACTAAATAATTTAACTAATGGTTAATATCAATTTCATTTCATTTCATTCAATAACAAACTGTTTTAAAACAAACAGTTAAGACAATACATATAAACTTCTAAAAAATTTTAATAGAGCTTTTAATTTATACATGTTTTTCAGATACAATTTTTATTTTGGCTTCTCAAATGAGATACTGAGAAACGATACTAGGAGGTAATTTTTCAAAATCGAAGAACCACCAACCCGAAGTGCAGCACATAAAAAACTCCTGAGTCTTTTTTAGAAACTGCTGTAAACTATCAATCAGAAAATACCAACCAGCAAGTTCATCATGGGAAAACATTAATTTTTTGGCAGAATTCTTTTAAATTTATTTTAGCGTTTATAATGAGTTATAACAGAGCCAAGCTTCATCATGTCATACTTAAGCATGATGGTTTAAATTAGTTGTCAGGACTGTAAGGAATATATACTGACAAAAAAGAAAACCTTAATCTAATTAATAAGAACAGAGAGAATTTTCTTCTCATTTTGTCTAGAATGGTATATTTCGTAACAACAAAGCGTGATCAAAAAACCAATAATTCCTTCAAAAACTCTTCTACAAAAATTGCAGAGGTTATCAATCTAAAAATCGCAACCATTGCCGTATTCATTTACGTATTCACTTTCATCTGGCTGAACATTTTTTGTTTTGACATTTCAACGGTCAAAACTGTCATAATAAAAACAATGCTCGTATGCTTCTGCATGATGGTTTAAAGTATTTGGTCAGATTTCTTAAAAAGGAATCATTCATCTAATTAATGAAAAACGGAGAATGGAAATGTAAAGTTAAAATGCTACAGTTGTAACAAAAATAATCAATTGCCTAAATATTTTTCAAAAACAACAAATTTTCATCAGAATTAACACATATATACACATAGCTCTTAAGAATCTATAAAGACAATTTTACCCTAAATGGACAGAACTAAAATAGAGGTTTTACGAATTCTTGCTTATTATTAATATGCATAAATATTATATCATACTATCTTACTTATGAATTTCGTCGCATGCAGGAAAAAAGGATAATTATTTATTACGATTTTTAGATAAAAAACAATCTTTGAGCAACTCTACATAATCAATAAAAAATATTTTAATTCTATCAAAATGGAACTTTTTAAAACCTTAACCTGCTTACCCTTAATTTTTTGCTACTAAAAATATACACATTTTACAAGGTAGTTATTTTAATATAATATCTGAAATCTTAATAACTATCTAAATAATCATTCATTAAACTAATGATTTCATAGGAGAACATTAAATCCATCGTGCTCAAACGTCTTTTTGATGTGGTATGGAATTCTCGAAAAGAAATAGAGATTGTCGGCTGAGATGTAATCCTTATCATCAGACCAAGGTTCAAAATTAGGGGGCCCACACCAAAACGTTGTCTTTCAACAAAACGGAGCTTAAATATAATTAAAATAAACTAAAAAGTGAATGTCATTTTCTTCTTCCTACTGGTAAAAGATTTGATAAGAGGTTTGATTAATTTTACTTCTTACTTTTGAATGCATATATGTATATTTTGCTCCCCATCTCTTAATAAATATTAAAGATACGAAAGAAATAAATAGGCAATCATCTTTTCAGCATAGGATACGAATGGCCATTTCTAGAGTTTGTTTTAACGTTATTTCTTAGGACGAAAAATTTCGTGTCATACAAAAACAGCCATTGAGAGAAAATGCAAGTGTGTAGAAAATGATGTTTTGTGAAATTTCGCAGCAAACGCTGAAAATAATTTTAAAATATATGCCTTAGAAAGCATTTGAAAGTGACAAATTTTTATTTTAAATTTCGTGAAGTTATTTCAGGTTTGTGAAAATGTTTAGATGGAAATGCAAAATGTATAGCTTTACATTTTTTTAAATCTTGGTTGTTACATCAAAATTTTAAATCATGTAATAAACTGCTATTACATTTCTGCTTCATTAGTAAACAATAATCTTAAATAGAAGGTGAATTAAAATTATATTCATTTAATTCAAAAGCATTACAGGAAATTACAGCATAAATTAAATAATTGAAAAATGAAATTCAGTTTAAGGTTGTAATTGCATTAAAAAGGAGGATTAGAAAATAATAAAATTTGGTGACATCGGTATTTAAATTTAAATCATCTAATAAACAATTTTTACATTTATATTTTAGTAATAATCATCTAATAAAGAAGATGAATTATCATTTCATTCAATGTAAAAATATTCAATGAAATTACAGGATAATTTAAACTTTTACCTGATTGAAAAACAAAATCTATTTTAGGTCAGTAACTGAATGAAAAAGAAAGGCTAGAAGTGATAAAATTTAGCGATTGGATACTTTCCTGATCTTTTGATATAATAAATAATGACACTATTATCATTAACTTTATTCATATTGACAGACATTTCATTCATAGTTTCATCTTATACGTCATTTGCAAGCATTAAGAGACTCATATTGTGGGGATTTTGTGTAAATGAAACTCGAAAACAAACGGAAAAATTAATAACAAGAATTTATTCAGGAACCAAAAAAAAAAAAAAAAAAAATGTATCAATAAACGTAAAAGATATGCTTAATTGATCATGCTCGAATATCTGAAATTTTTAATTTCATCATATTGAAGTGACTGAACTTTTGCTAAGGAAAATTTATGGATACAAAATTTATTTCAATCATAATCTTATTTATTCCAATGAAACTCCATTATTAATTCAAAATGGTTTATACCAGTTGTTTAAGAAGCTAATTAGTAAATTGACGAAAAGATAAAAATAAAGTTTAACAAAATTTAACCCTTAACTGGGGAAGTACGGTCTGCGAGACCACTAATGATGGTCTTTCGGTCACCCCTATTCTATTTTTAGATCAATTGAATGGATTGGCCCTGTGGCTTCCTGTTTTGTGACCGTGAATATACATGCACATTTTCAACCAGTTTCATCAGATGGTTTTTAAAAGAATTCAGTTATTTCTTTTTGCGCGGTCATAAGACCGCATTCCCTTTTAGTGCCAGAATGCTAAACAAGGCTTAGAAGATGGTAATAAAACTTAGGCCACGCAATTTCATCCAATTTACTGATCTTATTATGAAGTAGTGCTCCAGACACTTTCAAATAAAACAGAAAGTGATTTTAGTGTTAAGGATTGTACAGAAGGGTTTTTCGATTAAAGTTCGCATTCAACTGATTCTGATATGTATGTTCAAACATAACTAATTTTTCGAGTAATAATGTATTTTAAAAAACTAATAAAATATATTAATATACCAAGATAATATTAACATCCTATGAGAATTTATAGGTTGATTTTTATGTTGGTACTTAAACCTGTATATTTTAAATATCCTAGAAATCCATGCCATGAAAGCACACAAGCCAATAAAAAAAGGACTAGTTTTACCCATTACCATTTTTTTTTTCATAAAATTATTGAATTTTACGTTATATTGTTTTCTGTATACCTTTAGATAGTGGAAAATAAATATGATTTAAAAAGTATCAAGTAATTTGTTTTTTCAAGAATATTATTTATTGTAGTAAGTAATTTGAGAAGAAAATGTATGTTCCAACGCATTTACTTTTTTCAATCATAATATATTTCGAAAAAATTACAAAATATATTTATATATCAAGAAAAATATCTGGAAAATATCTGGAATATCTGGAATGTATTAGTTTTTCATACTAATACATTCATTTGAAAATTTAATTTGAGTGTAAATGAAATGCGATTCCGTAGACCGCACCACCGCAGTTAAGTAATAAAATTTCATCTTCTCACTTAAGGGTTAAGCTCAATAATTTCTTCAAAATAACAGAAAATTCTCCGAAATTCCTTCATAAAAAACAAGTCTCTTATTAATCTTGGATGATATTGAAGTTTTTAATGTGATCAGAATTAGGTAATTATAAATAATGAAGCTCGGACCAAAGATTTCGCAAATCTTTTCTACAAACTGCCAACTGTCGCCAAGTTA
>JAPMOQ010041062.1:5614783-5639552 GCA_026543055.1 Argiope trifasciata | reverse complement strand
ACACACACACACACACACACACACACACACACACACACGCACATTTAGCTCTATTATAAGTATAGAAATAATATTAGTTTTTTAATACAATCACGCCCTTTGTAACAAAAAAATGAGTATAATCAAAGGTGTTTTTTTAAAAAAACCTTTTGAGGAAGTAATTTCTACAAATCTAGATTTGAAATGATTGTAAAGTTTGTCAACTTAAGACTCTTAAAATTTTACCTAAAAATTGGCAAGTCGAATTTATTTGAAAAACTGACTCACAAATTTCAGAATTTTAAGTTCTTATTTATTTTTATGACTTTCTGTTTTATTTGAATTTTTATTTAATCCATTCCTGGTTTATAACAGATTGCACCAAGATAATGAATTCACTTAGAAACTTTGAGATTGCATCAATACTGCCGTGTTCCATGATGTGTATCCAATATGGTTTCATTCCACAGTTTATTTGGCTATTTTCAGATCTCCCAACTACGTAATTCATAAGATGCCACGGTTTCGCAAAGATTGGTTTATTGAGAGCGTTGTAAAAATAAATAAATGAATTTAATAAATCCAGGTGTATTTTAAAAGAGGCATGAGTGACTAGATTAAAATAACACCATTTTTAATTCAATCAATGTACTCAAGGGAAAAGTCTTTTGTGTAAAAAATGTCTATGCATTCATCCACATTGCTGAATGCTCACATACGATGTAAAGAAGAAAAGAATAACTACCAGAATTTGTTTTATATTCTAAGAAATAAATTCTGCCATATTTAAATATTTGGTATTAAAAATCTTACCATCTTATATTATTGTAGTTACCTGAATACTAGATAATAGGTGATAAAAATACTATACAAGATCACACTCGATATAATTTCGTTTAAGTTAATTCTTATAATTTCAATTCATCTAATAATATTATTAGGATTCTCATACATACTTTAATTATCAATATCAAATATTATCAGTTATCAACAAGTCATTGAATAAATTCAGTGAATGCAATAAACGGTTAACTTTCCTGGATTTGCAGCACAATTATCGAGATTATAGAAAATGGTATGCGAAGATAATTCTTAATTTAAACCACAGTATTAGTCACCAGAAGTCTTTGCAAGCATATTACAGAGATTAAACCCATTATTAACGAGGCTAGATTGCTAAATTTGAAATTGAATTTCAATATATAGACTCAAAGGGCAGGGAGCATCACAGAGACTCTATGGCTTAATTGACTCCTTAATTCTACAACTGTTATGACATTCTGAGAATGTCATATAATGTGCTTCTCTTAGATCCAACAAATGTGAGTAAATCCAGTTCCTTAATAGTCAATTATGCTAATGATGCTAGGAATTTGACAGATTCCATAATGTCAGAGGAACACGGGAGGCTTTAATATTAATGGCCTTTTACTTGGAAGTTTAAGTGAGGCAAAATTCCATGTCACCAGATCCAAAGTAATGTAATTGTTCCTGGAAAATGGCCCGAGGCAAGCGCTTTGATACAGAAAAGCTATTGGAATTTGATATTCAAGTGTGAAATTTGTAACCATCTGCAGAATAATTATCTTGGGAAATATGAGAATTTACTTTAATATTAATACTTTTATTAACTTAAAATTTCTTTTGCAGAAACACTCTCTGGCTAAGAATGCTTAAGCTGTTCAATAAAGAATGACAAGGTATTAATCAAAAATAATTATCGCTGTTAATTTTCTAAATTTAGATGGTGTTTCTCAAGATATCTCTCATTATGCGAAATACTGCTTCTTTTTTTCCCATCTCTCAAATACATTCTGTGCAGTTCAGTGGTTATATATTACGAAAAAATGCTCATGTTGGAGCGTAGTTAGGACAGTTATAACCCTACATGCATAGAATATAGCAACATTGAGATATCTGGTATTTATTATACTGGTGATATTTTTTATGTAATGTTTCAACAAGGATTGTTTATTGCTTTTAAAAACTAATTTTTTCTTCATGTTGGAGAACAATGATCTGCATTTGTTTTCTTTGTCGCTTTTTTAGCGTTTAAATGATTTTGTGTTCTTTGGGTAGTAAAATTTTCTATTTCAAATGTGCTCTATGAATATCTAGAGTCTATGGGTTGTTGTATTATCTTATAAGGTGATTATGGATTGTAGTTAGGACCTTTTACCATCCATATCAATCTACATGCATCCATATATATCTCAATAAATTAAGCATGTATTTAGAATTCCTTCTAAAAACGTTAATAAAATATAACTTTTATTAAAAACGATTAAAAAATCACCCACTTCCACCTTACATAATTACTTATACATATTATCATATAAATTCGATAGATACATATATATTTACCTATAAATTGTAAAGACAAAAATATTCAACACGTATACTAAAGGTAGATGTTTAAAATGATACCGAAATATTGTACTTTATGGCAATTAAGTGGGGTAGTAAAGAGTAGTTGGTTGGTAGTATATTCATTGTTAACATGTATTCCAACGGCATCTTGTAGCATTACACAAATATATGGAAAAAATGTTTTGGCCCGATCTTAAGCAGCATATGAAAAATGCAAATGGGTATTTCACATCCTAATTTTAAGAACTTTATAAGTAATTCGATAAAAATTTTGGCGTTTGAAAAATTAAATACACCATTGAAAAGCCATCTGACGGACTTAAGAAACGACGTGTGTTTGGTAGAATGGATGCAGAATATATATTAACAGAGGTCTATAAAGAGCTTATAGAAAAAATGCCTGTTTACGACTTTAAAAGTGGTTTATCAACAGAGATGGTATATGAAGTCGAAATAAGTGAGGCAACAGTGATTGCAGCTAACTAACACTAATTTGTAAAAATTAGAATAAGACAGCACGCTTGTATGAAAATTTCCAAATTACTTATCATATTATATTCTCAAGAGCTTTAAGCGAATGATGAATATTTCAATAAAATTTTTAACTAAACAACATTTCACTTTTTGAAAATTTTGGTTTTGAAAAAGTTTTACTTGTAAATAAAAAGAAAAAGCAAGACACTTACAAGGTTTTTCTCTGTATCCAGACTCCAAAGCATGGAAATAATTTAGGAACTCCTGTACGGGAATCTTGAAAGCTTCAAACAATCCAACTTCTCGGAAAACTTTGTAACACATCTGTAACATACAAAGTAATTAATAAAATTACAAAAATGTTTAATAAAGAAAAATTCGATCATTGATTTTGTTAAATTACACTTCCATATAAATTTTCCGCTAAATTAAGTAAAAATATGAAAAGGATTGAAGAATTTCAAAATGAAATGAAGTCCAATTAAACTGGAAAAGAATATTTTTATAAAGAATTGAAGGTAATTTTAAGATAATATTCTTATTTTTGAGAAAAAGAACAGTTTATAAATACTTTGATGATAAATTCTTGCTGGGAAAGTCGTTTAAGTTTCATTAAAGAGTGTAATTAGAGATGACAATTAAAGAATATAATTAGAGGTAGAGGTATTGCGTTTCTCACATAAAAATCTACAACATTAATTAATTTTTTAAACCAGAAAGGCAAGCTGTTTATTGGTTGCTCCCTCGGCTCTTATTAAAATTTTAAAGCTCCAGAGGGCGCTGCTTCATTTGCTTGGAACAATCAGTAGCAGTTACTATCCCAAATACGATTACCAACTTCCTCTGATTCTGGCCTGTGACTTTTTGAATTAGATGCAGGTTGAAATGCTAAGTTACTGGCAATATATTATCATTAAGAAATGCAATGATATTATAAAATTTTCAATTAAAATAATAATCGTAAAAATTATTATTATTAATTAAGCTGGAAACACAGTTCGTATCTTATAACCTTGGATTTATTTGGGAAAAATATAAAAACTACTTGTCTCATTTTTACACACCGCATTGTGAGAAAAACTAATGAGGTGTTTTCTAAGGTATTCCTGCTGCAGTTATAGAGTGAATTCTCATAATTTCGAAATGCAATATAGCAAATAATTTACCATTTAACTATCAAATGAACAATACAGAAATTTTGCCAAAAAAAAGGAGATTTAAACTTACAGTTTTCATTAAAAGATGTAGATTCAAAGCAAAACCTAGTTTTTGTTACACAAAGAAATCCTTGCATACGAAAACTAAATGTTTTCAAGAATATTTATCCTTTAAATTCAATATCTTTCTCATTAATGCTATATTAAGTTAAATTCTCTAAACTTGATATTTTCTCTTTAATTATCAAAACTTATTATCAAATTGCTAGAAAGCAATACTTTAAATATGATTTAACTGCAAGCAGAAACGAATTTCTTCAAAAGTAAAAGCTCTACACTTCTTTAAAAACCCTCTTATAAAATCAAATTACCTCTGAATTCGAAGTCTGTTAAGGGAACTTGGTATTTACATAGAATTAAATAATGTTAATTAGCAATATAGTTTTCAAATGCCGAATGTTTCAAAATTTTATGTAGATTTTTTTTAAAAAAAAAAAAAAAAAAAAACAGGAATTGGTGTTTAATTAATGAATATGCAAAAAATGCTCAACCAAATAATAATAAAAAATTAATCAAATCAATTAACATCAAAAAGACAGCAGAAATTTTTTTCAATAAGTAAATAGAAATAAATTTATAAAATAAAACATTTAAACTTTTTTTCACGTTATATTAACCATTACTCTTTGATTGTATTTCATAACTATAACAATAAATTTTTATTGTGAAACGAAGAAAACAGAGGACTTATTTGAAAGTTTAATATTTCAAAGTTTTTTTTTTTTTCCTTTAAAATGCTGGAAATCTTAAGCAAAGGCTGCATATAAACTTAATTTATAGAAAAAATTAATTTTTAATCCTTTTATAAATATGCTGTTAATTTTTAAATATTTATGCCAAGATTTTAAAATGTCGTAAAAAAGATTTGAATTACAGTTTTGAAATTGAAGGACTATTTTTTCATACTTATATTAAAATTTAATTTTACAAATAAAATTGAAATAATTTCATGAAACTAATATAAAATTCAGAGAGAGATAGAATATTATTACAATATATCATGAACTATAATGAATATATATGCGATTGTAAGCTTAAATAAATTTATAAACTGAGCCTTTATTATTTGTAGCGTAAGAATAAAAAATTAATAATAATGCTCTGTAAATTTACTAACTGATAATATACCGAAATATTCAGTAATTAGCTCTTGTATTATGGTGTTTTTGAAATAAATTAAATATTGAAACTTCAATAATTAGTTACGAAGTTATGAAAAAAGAAACAAAACGTAGATGATATGCAATATAAAAGTCAAAACTATGTAAATATTGTTTATGAATAAAATAATAAGATTTTCATTGAATTTATAAAATTTTTTTAGTGTAGTTACAATGCTTCATTATATCTATTTTGAAGAGGCACTTAACCTTGCAAAGTAAATATAGGGAAAAGAAAATATAATAATGGGAGAATTAGAAAAGATCAAACAAATATTTAACTTTATCTTCGAAAGCAGGTGCTCGGGCTTTTATTTAAAAGCAACGTTTTATCAAACAAGGGGAAAAAATTGAATTCACCAAATCTGACATAGGCAAAAAAGATTTTTTCTTTCATAAAACACTAAAAAGTCAATGTAATTAATAATTTTCTTCTTTCTTACAAAGAATGAAAATATGATCAAACACAATCTGAAAAACTAAATACAACATTAAAAACTCCAAAGATACTTTGATGTTAAAAAAGCAAGAAATTAAAAAAACATGAGGTAATTAAAGCATAAAATTGTGGTATTGAAAAATAAAAATTAAATTATTTAAAAATTATACAGTCCATTTTGAGAATTAAAAAATATGAATAAAAACTATCCCTTGGCCATTTTGAAGTATTATTATTTTTGTTAAAAGATTGTTATTGGACATTTTTTTTAAAAAAGATATTCTTAAATCTAAATTAATGGCTTTTGACAATACGTATATGTATTTTTTAAAAAGAAAAATGCATCTACCTGACAAAAGTTTTCAAGCGAGGGTATCTTTATTTATTTATTTTTTGCATTTACAGTATTTTTCAAACCATTCTATGTATTGAATTCCAGCTCTAATCTGGTTCAATATTTATTTTCCACAAAGTTAGAGAAAAGTATCTATTTCTGGTTTGAAATTAGTTTATACTTCTAGTTTGACAAATGACGTATAAACGTATTTAACATTACGTTGTTTAAGGCAATAAATACAGTGCTAAAAATAAATTTACAAAATTATAGAATTAGAGCAGCCCTAGAAAAACAGAAAATATTGCACTGGAAAATTTAACAGATGAAAGTCTGCATTTTTATACAGATTTCTTGTCCTTTTTGTCTTGTTCATTAAAATATTGTTGAGAATATAATAGCATTTTTACAAGAAATAACAAAAAAAAAAATCCTTTATAAAGATTAAAACTGAGCAAGCTCCAAATATTTGAATTTTATTATTTCATTGTAATCAAAGTCATTTTAAAGAAATGCTATTTATGGATTGGCGTATCATTCTGTAGATGACTGATTAAATTATATAAAATAATGATCTTTAAAAATGCATAGTTCAGTTTAGAGAAGCAGATAATTGTTTGTTAAAAATGTTAGTCTGATAAAAATAATTTATTAAATAAGATTAATAGGGTATATTAATACTAATTAATTATAGGTATACTAAAAGCATGGCAATTTATACACTGTAGATTTCTCAGAAAAGTATTTATTGACTCAAGCAATACAAAACTGATTCTTTATATCATTTAAAGCACCATTTCTCTGATGGCAAGTGTATACCCATTTAGAAATTAATTAAAGAGCCAAACTATGATTATATATATAACTTTAATTTCAATTCCAATTAATTTCCTAATTATATCCTAATTCAACCCATTATTAACTTCATTTAAAAATATTCTTTTATTTTCTGATCCTATTCCACTTTTTCTATTTAGTTATTGCTAAAAAATTTTGTGAAAATGCTTTTGTCAGCGGTCCCCACGCTCCCAGTGAACAGCTGAATTGCTGAATGAAAATTGATGATCTAAACAAATTCTTTCAAAGGATTTCTATAATTTCCTTACCTAAATTCGACACATGTAGGAAATCCATATTAGAATATTTGTATATAAGTACTGGGAAAACTATTTTCCCTTACTTTTATGTTAATACTTTCTTGTATCGGACTGCGACTGGAGGAGCCTTGTCTGCGCCTCTTGTGCATAAAACATATTAGCGACAAGTTAAATATTCAAAGTGTCATATTTTCTATTTTCGGAAACGACTCTGCTTCAAAAATTATGCATACACTCGCACACAGTATGTGAAGACGGTATTTACTGTTTCAGTTTCTATTCATCTTGATTAGGGCAATCACTACTATTTTTTTTAAAGCGTTTATATTATATGAAAAGAAAATAATATATGAAAAAAAACAAGAAAATAAAAAATAAGAGATTAGTAATTTGCTTAATACTTCCACTGGTTATCAAATGATGTGTTTGAAATGTTTGAATTTGGATTTTTTGTAAACTACTTAGGATCTAAAGAAATGCAAAGAGAATTGAACGACAAAATGTTAAAAGAAAACAATACAACTTGTATACAGTAAATTATTTTAATGCAAATTAATTTAAGGCCATCATTATCTGTTAATTTAATTTTATTTGTTTATAGTTAAATATCTGAGCCTTTTTTAGAATCAAATTACATCATACATCCTTTTGCAATCAAATTACATACAACAATTGGTAATCCAATTATTTTAGCAAGTATATAGTTATTAAATTTCAGGAAAAACCAGGAATATAACATCTTCTGCCAGCATTCCACCTCTTAAGTTTATTCAGAAAAATCAATAAAAAACAACTTTAAAAAATATAAAATGGCTTTTGGAAAAAAGTTTCAATACAGTAGTAAGAAAAGCATAGAAGCTTGAAAAACGAAAACTAAGCATGCTTTCAGGTTAAAAGTATTTGCTGTGAAGGGAAAAAAACTTATGCCACAAGTCTCTAAAGTCTTAAGACATTTTCCAAAAGTAGCAGCGTATTGAGGTAAAATACGACGGAAGATATTAAAAAATATTTTATTTAAGGTTAAAAAAATTATCTTAGCTACCAGATAAATATTGAATTACTTTGGGAAATATCCCAAATGAATTTTAAAGGATTTTATTGAACAAATATAAGTATATCTATAATCCGGAAAGCACGAAAATAATGAAATTATCTAATGTAGATCTATTTCAAAATAAATGAATTTTATTTGAATTTATTGATTAAAGCGTCAATCTATTAAGAAGTTTCTTTTTAAATATAAATTTTATTTTAGCATTTAATGTTGTAGACATACGTATTATTTGGTAAAAAAAAGGAAAAAATTTCTCATATATTTGTCCTGTTTTATAACAATTTTTATACGATGATATAGAGTATTTTAACAATAGACTATAGGAACATATACGTATTTTAACATCTAGCTCATACAGGGATTAAAGCTTGTTCAATTTTAAAATATACTTCTACAAACATATCGGTACCAATTGAATTCCTTTTTGGCATTTTAGGTTGTAAAATAAAACAACTGTAATTTTCTTAATTCAATAGGAGAAAAATATATCACATAATTTTCATGATTTCTTAGTAAATTGTACGGTATGATTTAGATCATGCTTTATGATATATTGTATTCAAAAACAGTTCCCTGTGAAGGTGAAATTTGTCTCTATATAATTATGTAAGATTAAGAGAAAAAGTTTTAAGTGAGATGAGGATTTAACACATTTTAAATAGTCATTCATTTTGGAAATGAGTTTTACGTACAGTATAATTATTTTTATGTTTTTAGTAATTTTTATAATAGTAATTCAATTGTAATTTATTATTTTAGTAATGTAATTTTTTATAATAGTAATTTTTCTACTAAACTAAAACTGAACGAGATGAATATATTAAATAAACTTTCGTAAATAATATAAATAATTTTAATAAATAAATAATGTAATAAATAATATAAATAACGTTACCCTATTTTTCAGCTCTCTTTTACTCTCTTTTATGACAAAATTAAAATTTTTAGTAAATATATAAATCAATACTAAGTTCACCAGACTTGAAAAATAAGAAACATATTATCCAAGAAAAAAATCTCTTAATCTACATTCGAAAAGTTATTTTTGCGATTCAATTAAAATTTCATCTGCATCATAATTGAATTTTGAAAGATTTGTGGGAGCGAATTGTGAGATTTGTTTGTGATCAATGAGTGATTCATAGGTATTAAAGCATTTGTGAGTTTGTGATAACGTATGTTATTTCTTAAAGTTTAATTAATTTACAAACATCCATTCACTAATTGAATGTCATAGGTTCTTATAAGTATTTAGGAGCTTGATGATTATATTAAAAAAAAATTCTCTGGCTTTTGCACATGTTCTCGTATTATTAAATAATAATTATTTATTTCTTTTTAATACCCTTTAGAAAATCTGTTTCAAATATATAAATAAATATGAAAAAAAATACAAGAAATTTTTATGTGAATCTGCAATACAATGTTTTAAACTAGAATATAAAACTTTTAGATGCGTTTAGGCTGATTAGCTTTTCAATATCTGGTTATGATTTGGATTATTTACAAATTCAGCAATTTCAACATTTGTTGCCTTTTTTTTAGAAGATTCTAAGATGTCGCATCTTCTCCGCAGTAATCTACAAACAAGAAATCAGAAAGAAATATGCATATGGACTACTTCGGAAAGGCAGTGACAACTTTATTTTTGAAATAACTCTAAAATTGTAAAAAAAAAATGGTTTTAAGAGCTTACTGATTTTCTTAGAGATCAAAATATAGCTCATTTCAGTCACCAGATTTCTTCAGAATTCATATATAAAGTAGGCCAAGAATGTTATCAATAAATAATAATTGTCACTGAGTTCTGAGCAATCTCAGTCCTTGCATTTACACTGGTGCTGACAGTAATCCCTTCGACTCAGACATAACAGTCCCATTTAATACCAAAATCAAGAAAGTAGCTTCCCCACGAGTTCTTTGTAGAATAACCACTTTATCCTATTAACTAGCGAATTACATCTACGATCAATTCGCCTATTCAAAAGAATGCTACATACGACTAACCTTCAAGGTGTTTTACTGTTCACAGTAGCCAGACAGAAACATGGCAGAAACAGTTTTTGAAGAAAAGCTTCCCATTTGACATCAATAGAGAGAAACCAAAATGTCAATGACATAGCGAAAAATGTTTGATTCTAAAAGGAATCCAAAATCACCGGGAAACCATTGGGATTGTCATGTCCATCACATTAAAAGACAGATTTCCATTGAATCCACTCAACTTCCATTCTTCTTGATCGTCAGTTTTCTCTTTCTTCTTGGTCAGAGAACATATTTTACAGGGTGTCTTGAAAATCAAAACAAAATCCACAACGGAAAATATAAATGAACTAAATAGCTGCATCTGCAAACTAAATAGATGAATAGATGTTCAAAATGTATTAAAGGCTTTTCGATAGGGGCATACCCAATATTAATGTTCTGTATCTCAAATCAAATCAGGTGAATTTTCAAAAAATTCTACTACTTTATAGAGATCAGAAAAAAATCAGGCTTGTAACAAGCTGCATCAGTTTTAGAATTATCAGATACCATTGAAGTGCTTTAAGAACTTGCCTGATGAAAAACGTAAGCTTTAGGGATATCTACAAACATGCATTCAACATATAATTGTTATATGATACAAGTGAGGTTTTAGCGATATTTTCTTAGTTATGAAAGGAGTTTAAAAATAGAAGAAAATCGTGAAAATCACCCAAAAGACAATTTAAAAATTTTTTCATGTAATTTTATTATATATCAATTTCTTGCAAAATAAATATTTGGGAATCGTATTCAGATTTCGTGTATTTTGTAAAAAACCGTTATCAGTGCATATTTTCAATGCTTTCTACTGAAAGCATTGAAAATAAATGAAAATATAAGAAAACTACATTAAATTAAATATTATTAATATTTATATCTTACTCTAAGGTAAAAATTCTATTGTTCCTGCCATTATTAAATAATAGTCCCCAATGGCAACGGCTAGTCCTCCGAAAATATCGCTTATATTTTATTTCCGTTAGCCATGTTAATTTTACACATGTTTTGCCCGTTGTGCCATGGATTTTTCTAACAGACATCAGTTTCATGACAACACAGAAATATTAAAGACATAAATACTTGATTAAATTTCATGGCATTGTAACTATTTATTCACTCACATTTTTATTAATTTTTAAAATTACAACGATTTTATAAAGAAATTTCTTTCTTTAGCTTTCAACAAAGAAAAAAAAATCCAGTCGATTAAATATTTGATGAAACGATGATAATAGTTTGAATTTTAATGTTGTAATGTAATCTAGGTTGGAATTTAGGGAAATTTTTTTTCTAAAAATGGACAATATTGCGGAAAATTTGCACAATTATTAAATGAGTATCAAGACAATTTTTCAAATTTTTGGAAATTATTGCAGTTAATTCCAGTTTAATTTTTAATTAATTAAAATTCTAATAAAATTAAAAAATACTTGAAATTTACACAGGGCTTAATAATTTACATTTACATAGAGCACATTTCCACTCCACAAGGTATACATGCGTTGAATTCGGTAGCTGTTGAACAAACGGCGAGGCATGAAAAGCACTAGGGCATTCATGCAGGTAAAAACAACGTTAACCAAGACAATTTTTCAACTTTTGAAGCGGCTCAATGTTTATTTTATTAAAATTTATTTATTTTTGGAAGTTATTTAGGAAAAGAGCGAAATTCAAGATTAATTTTTAATTAATTAAAATTTAACAAAAAATTTCCATAGAGTACATTCCCACTCTCCAAGATATTCACATGACAAATTAGGAAGCTGTGGAACAACCAACGCGGTCAAAAACACACTTGAGCGCACACGCATATATACACAACTTTATTGTTAGTACAGATATACGCATACATATACCTTTATTATTAGTAGACATAAACACACATATCTTTATTATTAGCACACACACATTTATTACTAATAGAGATGACATTTCCGAAATGCTCCCCCGAATTAAAAATAAAAATGGAAAGAAATTAAAGATTTCTAATATAGGTGCCATTTTGCTTAAATACGAAAATCGGAGCATCAGAATCAATACAATCACTGAAGTGCACCAAAAATATCCCGAAATAAAATATTTTCACAGTCCTTACGAAAAGGGAATGCGAAATGTACTTTTCGAAATCCTGGTCAAAATGAAATCAACATCTGTATTAAAAAAAATGGCCCTGTGCAGGAGAACACCGCAGATTTGATTCGAGTTATGCATGGAGGATTTCGCCTGCCAGGAATTTTCCGGTTAGACTGCTCTTAAGAGCACGCCTACCTGGACGACAAAGGGGAAACATTCGGTAGCACAGCTTCTCCAATACTCAAGGAATTTAGTTTTTCTTTAATCAAAAACTTGAAAACATCTTTCGGCTAAAAACCTCAACGCCGCCTCCGTAATATTAATAAAAATACCGCCAAACTTCCCAAAAGAAGACTTTTCTTCTTAAAGATTCTGAGAAAAAAGCAGTGTAAGGAATGTATGTTTTCGAGTGTTCCTTAGAGATTGGGTGCCATACATTTTTCAAATATCAGCTATAATCCGGCTTCAAAAATCTGACAGAAAAACCACTAATGTAAAAGCGAAGAGAACTTTTGTAGTTTAAAATTTGTTGATAAGCGTTATTTCAGATTTCATACAGAAAAAAAGATAAAGTGGAAAAAAAACAACAACACCCGATAGTTTTTCTTCTTTACTTTTAAGAAATTCAAATTTCAGTTAGAAGGAGTGACTTATAAAATTAATATAAATGCCAAGACGCAAAATGAACGCAATGCATGTTCAAATCTTATTATTCATCGATGGATAGTTGAAATTGAACGCATCTATTTCAGGAAAGTTCAGTGTTGATATGCAGAAGTATTTTTCGAGACTTTTTAAAGACTGTCCACTATTCAATTTGTAGAAAACTTAAAAATGACCCCCTAATCAAGAAGCACGAAATAATGTACGGTACTTTGAAGCAAAAATAATTTTTGATATTCTTTTATTTAATATTGCAACAAATTCTCATTAAAATGTTGAAGAGAATATTTTATTTCTTTCAGAAAAAAAAAAAAAAATCAAATCTTTAGCATTTATGTGTCTTGCTAAATTAGTAATGATTCATTACGCAAGTTTGGAACGTCATAATTTATGTACAGAAAAATCTATAAAATTTATCATCATGGGAAATTGAAATTATATCTATATATAACTGTATTAATCAGTGAAAACATACAATTAGATATTTAAAACAATATTTCTTTGAAAACTAAAGAAACACGGAATATATCGTTGTCATAGAATTGACATTAACCCCTGTTTCTACATTTAAAAAAAAGTTATTTTACATTATTTTAAAGGTATTCACATAAAAAAAAACATGTTTTCCAAAATTAAGGTTTATTAAGAAAATAGTTTAAGAAAGTGAAGTGCCATTTAAATAAATGTCAAAATTAATATATCTTGAATAAATTAAATTTAACTGAATTATTTCCGCTTATATGTATAAATATTATATGAAATAGCATTTTCTATTATTTATTAAGAAAAAGATGTAAAATAATTCTTACATAAATACATTTCACCTAATGGGCGATTATTTCTAGAAAAAAATTCCCCAACATGAATAGGGAAGATGATCATTCTTTATTAAAATTATTTTTAGAACAAAAGTTGTCCATTAGAATCATCCTGGCCAGTTAATAGGTATTAAACAGAAGAATTTAAAACGATGTCAAAAGAAGCCTTTGTAGTCGGTTATGTTAGATAATTTGCACATAGGTATTGATTAATATAAACAAGCAAAATTACTAGGGGCAAGACAAATTTTTCCAAGAATAGCGCACAAGCAATGAAATAATATATTGCAGCGTTATGTGATATCGAGATATTTCTAGATGGAATGCAATTGGCATATATTCAATACAGTCAGAATTCATAGCTAAACAAACATAAACAATTCAGTAATTTTAGCTCTTTTAGAAGATGGAAGTAAGATAAGTTCAAAACGTTATGGTACAAGACCCAATGAGGAACATTCTGCATCAGGTTTATAGTTAAGGTGTTTATAGTGGGGAAAAATATACACGAAAGAGAAAAATTTGATTTTTTTTTTGAATACACAAAAACATAATGATAATACATATTAAAAAGTTCAGACAAAGGAAAATGTCTAAAAAATTTAGATATAATTGATGAAATTTATATATCCAGGAAAACGGAATGTATTATAATTGCGATTTTCTCCCATCATGTTTTCCACATTTAAAATAAGAAAGATAAGATATCTAGAAAACATTTTAAAGCTCTCAAAATACGAGTAATCGATTAATGTAGTCAAAAGTTGAACATTATTAGTTTTCATTCAAATAGCAATAAATATTTATGCGTAGTGGATCAGCTTAACATTTGCTCCTGTTGTGGGAAAAAAAAGTGAAAGGATGGGTATGGTTGTAGGGGTTTCATAGAGTGCAATTTGTTGTTACTCACCATATTCCACCTTCCTTATTATTTCACTTGAATGCATATTTTCA
This sequence comes from Argiope trifasciata, assembly GCA_026543055.1. Lineage (NCBI taxonomy): Eukaryota > Metazoa > Arthropoda > Arachnida > Araneae > Araneidae > Argiope > Argiope trifasciata. The sequence continues at coordinate 5,624,892 of JAPMOQ010041062.1, read as the reverse complement.
TACAAAGGTATGTAATATTATGCATTTTCATAGAGAGTGTAGTTTGTTGTCACTCTCCATATCCTTTCTTATCATTTCACTTGGATATAAATTTTAATACGAAGGAAGATGTCATTAAATTATAAAAATGGTAGACGACTATGCTATTTAACCAACAAACTCATTTTCAGATATATCACGACCAGAGATTCAACAAAACATCATAACAAAGCCTCTTGCAAACAGAGATACTGGTAGCTTAGTAAATATATATCAAATCAGGTTGAGAAAAGCAATCAAAATTTGAAATTTATTGACGAAGTTTATGCTGTCGATGTATACTTAGAATTTACACTGAAATGTTGAATAAATGCAATGAAGAATATCTAGGATATTAGGGATATCAGCAATGAACATGGAGTAAATGCAAAAAAAGTATAAATTATGTACAAGGTAAATTTAATTAATAATTACTTCAAAAACTATTTTAGCAGACTTTTATCAAAACTTCTGTGTTGGAAACATATTCTGCAAGATGAAAGTAAAAGTAGTTGTTGATACAATTCCAGCAGATAATTTTTTATATTAAACCCATAAATGTTCGCAATCAGCAATATACAATATTTTTTTGGAAGAAACTGAAAGGTGTCAGTGAGTTGGATTGCCATTTTTCTAAATTCTTCAGGAGCATTAAAAGATTAAACAACGGGTCCTTAAAGAAAGCAGGGAGATAAGGTGCAGGGAGATGTCCATTTTTTTTCAAAATAGAAGCACTTCAATCATAGATTCTATAGGCAATTTGAGATAGGATAAAAGTTTGAATATTAATATTTATAATAGTACAGGACATATTTAATTAATTTTCAGGATATCCCAAGTTATATACATTTTTGACACAAATGTAAATTGTGAGGATGAAAGCAATTACTTCGTGAAATTTGATCTCCAAAACAACAGATATGAATTGGCTGTGATTTGTGTTTAATAATCTAGATTTATATTAAGGTAAATGAAAATAAAATCAGCGATAGTGGTATCCCCAAAACTGTCATTATTAATGATTAATCTCTGACATGCGGCTGCACTTTAGACATATTTTTTTGAATCAACTGAAAAAAAATTAACAAAAGAAGTCAAGAATTCAAGAAGTTCAGATTTGGTATGAGAATTTGCAGTGGCAAATTCTCATACCAAATTTGGAATATTTGAGTCACAGAATTTTGGATTATCGCATTTACTGATTTTTGAAAGCACAGATCCACAGATGGTTAACCTGTAGTTGGATTTGGTACCAAATTTGACTATTAAATTTTATCTATCTAGCTACCTTTATTTTGTAGTTATTGTATTAACATATACTCGAACAGACATAACTCCTTTGAAGAAATTTTATTCAAAATGTGATAGAAACTTGAAAATTTAGTGTTAAGATCGTATACCGAATTATCTCAAATCGCTTATGAGTTATTTTTATCATAGACAGAAATACGGATATTTTCCAAAAATGTGTTTTTCGAAATCATGGGTGTTTAAAATGGAGGCATTTGTTAAAACTCGAGTTCGAATTTTTCGATGATTACTATACTTTTTCTATACTGCGCATATGAGAAAGTAAAAAAAGGCATTTCTAATAGAATTAAACTAACAAAGTATATTAAGATCCATAATTTCAGATGGGATAGGAATTAAGAATTTATCAAAATTTCGATTAAAAAAAACTCTTAAATTGCTAAAAAAGAAATACTGCCAAACGACAAAAAAAAATTTCATTTTGTTATTCAAGATCGAACAGAATACTTAAGACGAAAAAACCCCACCAAATGTATATGAGTTTTGAAGTGGAAGTATTTGGGATAAAGGCAGTTTTATTTTAGATGACATAGTCTGTAGAAAATGCTAAATTATTTTTATGACTTTAATGTTGATTATTACCATGATCCAAGAATCACAACATATTGTGCCTTCTTTACATTTATGCAATATTTGACGCTTTGTTTACAGATATATTTTCATTTCTTTTGCTTCTACATATCTATATCTCTATATACATATATAGAGAGGAAAAAATTATCATACATGAGGAACTCGAGAAAAAAGGATTTATTCCAAGAAATGTTTTTCCCTTGTATCGGGGTACAAATCTTTCCTATAACAGTACTAAGCCAGCATTACAGTCTAATTCAGCGCTATACCACTTGTATTGGTGTTTCGGTTTGGTGGGTTTGTTTTTATCGGTGTTTTCCAAGAATTGTTATCTCAGACTTCAGGGTGACTTCTCATTATGCGGGGGCCGCATTGATTTCTAATACGATCTCACTGCGGTATGCTATATAGAGAGCTACTACTTTTTTTGTTGCATATTGTCTGCAGAAAAGATATTCTCGCGACAAAATTTTGCCTAACCGACTACCACTATTTAAAGGAATGCAGTACATATATCGAAATTCAACAATATATTGAGAATTATTTGGTATTAAGAAATATATTTTTATAGTATTAGTAAATAAGATATTTCAATATATAGAATAATAAGAGATTATTCTTCTAAATTTATTTATTAGAATATTTGTTTACTATTTATTAAGGAAATAGATGTAGTAGTTATTAAATTGATTGCAGTTGCCTAAAATATGCATATGAATTTTTTTATTCTAAATGTATATCTTTTATTTTTATTTGTTTAATTATATAATTTTAATTCATATTATTAAAATCAGGATGGGTAACTAGAAATAAGGAGTAACTAAAAATAAGTAAATGGGTAATTGGTAAATAAGGAACTACAGTGTGCATTAAGTGAAACCTTAACGAGCTGAGAAGAATGTGTTTCTTTAAGATTTTGAGAGGAAGACCAGTAGCACTTTTTTGGCCTCTCAAAGTTATTTCTAAGGTTTTTTTTCCCAAAAAATTTTAGTTATAACCATGTAAAAAAATGAAACCAAAACTTTCCGTAAGTGCCATTATTCATTAATTTTAACAGTTTTTTGCAAGTGAAATTTTGAAATTATATATGTTTCAGATATTTAGAAGTACCCTTTAATTTTAATTCATTTTTATATTTTCCCTTAAAAAATGCAATAATGGTCCCAGTTACCTTTGACAGTTTTCGTCCTGAAATGAATAAAAATAAAGTTTAAGTAATTAGGAATAAATAATTTCTAAAGGATTGTAATTGAATATATAAATTGACTTTATTCAAATTAAAGGAGAATTCATGAATTTTGCGATAGAGTTTGAGTATTCAGGCTTATAATCATTTACGAACACGAAATGTTACTTAGATTTACAACATCTCCATTAGTGGTAAAAGTGAATGTGTTATGTATATCAGTCAACTAGCGCTCTAAACAACAGCAATACGCAGTTTTATATAGAATACCAAATTTAATACAAATACACTTCAGAGATTGAGAATATACAACAGGAAACGAAGAACTGAATTAAAAATCAATAATATTTAGATATTTTTCTGCGATTACATTTAAAATATGATAGTTCAAAAATAAATTTTGCCCCATCAAATTCAAACAACTATTTCATCATTAATATACGATTAATTATAATCCAATAATCCAATTTTAACAAATTTTTAACTTTTTTAAAGCAAAATTCACGATATACATTTTACCGTTTTATTGAATTCAAATTTCAGTTGTTTTCATATTTATTCACACATGCAAGCACCTCTTTCATTGCTGAAGAAGAATATTGTGTACTTTTTCATATTTAGCAATGTTATAATAAATGATATTTTTCCAAATAATTTTATAATATTATTCAATATTTATATGTAAACAAAGTCTTCATATATAAAGGCAACAAGGAAATAAATTCAATGAGCAGAATGATTATGGTTACTACTGTTTAGTTGTTTATATTAGATTATTTTAATGCAGCTCACATACTACTGGATATAAATTATATCGCACCATTTTAATATTAGAATCAATTGTATATGTTGTTAAAGCAAAATGCAAAAAATATTTTTAAAAGGGTGTATTCTGATTTTATTACTAATTATTAGATAATGTCAATCTCTCCACTTTTAAAACTACCCGTTTTAGGTTTTCAACATCAAACGTGGCGCTTTTTTCAATGGAATACGTTTAAATATTGAATAAAATCAAAAATTACGTCAGTTCATATGTTAAATAATTCATAATCATTTAATAACTTAATACGATTGATGAATGGACATAACAGTAAGATGCATCTAAATTAAAACTCCCATCGTTTTAAAACGTATAAAAAGAGTATTTTATTTGTAGGACTGCAGAAAAAGAAGAAGAAATTAAAATTAAAAAAAAACAAATACATAAAAATTTGTTTTAAAATTTATTCTACTGTTAAATATATAGTAATCCCTTAAATCACATCTATTAATATAATTGAAATTTTCCCTTATATTTTTGATAAAATTAAAGTACAGTAAATGTTTTTAAAAAAACATGTAGCCGCAATCCCCTCGCTTTTCCCACATTTTCTTTAAAAAATAAACAATAGTTTTAACTTTTTTCTCTTTTGCTTGTCTTTGTTTTAACAATTTTCATTACTGCAAAACAATAAGCACTTGAAATCATTTCAACAATGTATCTTTTTTCCCCTTAAAATTTTCAGCTGCAGTCAATCGAATCAACTTAATTGGCATGAAGCGTTAAGAAGAGGATGGATGAGCTGCTAATTACCTGACTCAGTATGAGATCCTTAGCTTGATCCTTCAGTTCAAAGATGGGATAATCCCATTCGTTAATTCGGTTCAGTAGAGGATCTGAATCCAGAGACTCCGGATCGTACCGATGACCATTTACCATGATTCCATGGCCGTCATCCTGTGGAAGAAAGAATGAAAAATATGGTTAAAGGGGAAAATAACATTATAATCATTTGTTAAACGAAGATAAATAAAAATGTACTCATATATCACAAGGTATAATTTATCCAACTGTCGTCCAACTAACTCGATGATGTGCATAAAACAAAATGATTTTATGTACATCGTCGGGAGAAAAAAATCCGAAAAACAAGGGAGGAAAGATGGCCATATTTGTTGTGTGATTGCGATCTTATCATTGATTTAAATTTTTTTTTTCAGTGAGAGTCCTGCAATTACAGAGAAAATTCTTAATTATATATATATATATTTTCCTGTTATTAGTTTTATTTTGTTTCCTAAATTATTTTAATTTAGGTTTGTTTCATAAATAGGTTTTATTTCATTTGGCTTTTATTTTTGTAATCTAATTCCACATTAAATTTTAATTTCGATTTCGACATAATTTGTTTCGTTTCCGAAATATTTTTTAGTTTCGTTTTTCCAAAATAATTTAATTTTTTATGAATTCTGGAAATTGGTTTTGATTATTTAATGCTTTAATGGTTGATTACTTATATATATATATATATATATAATGCTCTACGAAAGGATTATCACACGGTGTAAGATCTTGGGAATAGACAAATCGGTCTCGAGAAAAATGCATTCGAATTCAGTTGGGAAATTTTGTTGTATAATAAAAATTTATTTGCTTGCACGATTGTTATATAAAACTCTTTTTATTGTTTACTTGTCATTTTATGAACTCAAAATTCTTTTCTTCATTTAATTTTTGTTTTGTTCCATCTATATAAATACTATCAATCTTCCTTTCATTCTTTAATAGAAAAAAAAGTTGAAATTTGTGTGAACTGCTTTTTAAAGTATGCACCATTCAAATAAATACAGAAACTACCAGATTAATAATATTTTGTAATAAATTCATTCATTTGAAACAACTTTTTAAAACATTTTTTCGTCCAAATTATTTATGTTTTTTGAGCAAAGACAATTTTTTTAAATATAGTTAGATGATGTTGCATTCTGAATAAAAATGTCATCATTAAATTTGTGTAAAAAAAGGTGTTAGAGTGCGAAAAAAAAAACACTTTAGAGAGTGAAACCCATAAAAACACGTTTCAGCCTGATTCGCACTTCTGTACAAACAAAGCTACTTTCTTTTGGAAAACTCAAGAAAATATTATTTGTACGCAACATATTTTTCTTCGCCATATTTTTGGTTTTATTTATGTTATTCTCCGTATAAAGCAAATGATTTAGGTTAAATAATAATTTTTTTTCAGATTCTAATTATTACTTTCATGTGGGGAAAACATGAGCAATTTCGTAAATGCATTTTAATAGTTTGTAGAAACAGTAATACATTTTCGTCAAGTGCTTATAAATTTATCGATAAAATATATTATGAAATATAAATTTTTCTAATTAAAAATACTACATACACCAACAGTAAATTTATAAAGATAATTAATTTACTAATACAAAAACATGAATTCACAAAATAGGGGTTATATGAAATCTGTTGTCTAGCCAAGTAAATTTTATCTAATACTTTTAATTTCATTAACTGGATATGAAAGTTTATATTGAAATAACGTTTTTTTATCCCTTGTACAAGCATCACAATCAAAAATAAATTATATAGGTAAATATACACAATAAAAATATAAGATTGAATGATTATTTAATACAGATGAATATATTTTTTTCTTATTTGAAAAAAAATTAAAGGATCCTTGAACTAAATAATAAATGACGCTTGAATTATATGTAATTATCAATAAATGAAATTCTTGAGACATATGCATTCGTTTATCGTTTTTTTAGTAACTTATTAATTGGAATTATTTATCAGAGCTATTACCGACATTAATATATTTCCACATAAAATGAAGATATTTTATCTAAGCGGTTGAATAATTGTGTCAATTTGCTCTTTCGAACATATGATGTGTTGCTAATTTCTTTAATTAATATTGAAAAAAATAAAAAAACAAGAAATTTTAACTACCGTAAAATCTACCCATCTACATTAAAAAATTTAAAATCGGGTTCCTAAATGAGTATAGCATGTAAATATATAACACTTTAATGAACCAATTTGGCAATATTTAATTAGTTACCTGGTTCATTAAACGAGCTCTAACGAATTCTTTAAACTTTGATAAAAAAATTATTAGGATATTTTGTTCGTTAAATAACTGTATTAATTACTTACTAAACACACTTTTTGTTGTATTAATTAAAATATTCATGATATTTTTTGCTATATTAAGTTATAAGTGATAAAATATTCATCAATCTCTTTTATTTTTAATACAAATTTTTTATACTCCCATCCTTTGATTACATAATTAAAAACAATGCAAATTTGATTAGTATTCGCATGGGGTTTCGCTTAACTAATTTTTAAAACTGAGTTTAATTAAAGTTTTAAAGAAATGTTTCTAAAAATAGAAATAAATACTAATAAACTATCGAAGATGTTTTTTTAACTGCTTCTTTTGCATATAATATAAAATTTTACAACTTCTTTTTCATAAAATGTGAAATTTTCCAGCTCAAAATTATAATTTTAACTTATTTAAGTATTACTTTTATAAATTTCCTATTTCTGTTTACTTAAAAAAAAATTGAAAATGTTCACAATAACTCGCATTTGAAAATAAAATGTATACAGAATTCCTTTAAAATATTTTCAGATAACAATAAGTGAGATACTAGATATGCATAAATAGTTTTTATATAATTAAATTCTGTCAAGGAAGGTGACCCAAGCATTAGGGGAATAATAATAATAAATATGAGCTTTTAAAATATTTAAGAATTCTACAGTGACAGAAGACTTTCCAACTATGCAATCAGTTTTTTAAAAAAAATTTGAATGCAATTACTACACGCTAATGTCAACTCCTACGACATTATCAAGAAATTACATCTTTAAACCACATCGAAATTCACCGTTTCGTTTTTCCTAATAGTTATATTTATTTTTTATTCATAATTCTGAATATTAACTTCGAACATAGAAAAAAACAAATGTAATGGATGAAACAACGGATAACCGAATCAAAAAAGAACCGATGTTAATTGAATTATATTTATTGTAGCGTAAAAAGAAATCTCTAGTGTATTTTTTTCCTGTTTCCATGCGAGCTTATAACAAATAAGAGATATGAGTGGAATATGGCATCGATATGGTTGATGAAATAATCAACATAAAGTTACAGGATTACATGTAATAAAAACAGAAATATTTTTTGACTGATTAAAAATTGAGAACATACAATTTAGTCAACATTATAATTGAATTTTTAATTTCTTTTTTAATCTATTCTCAAGTGTAATATATTAAAATAATTTCATTGGAAAATACCAATGAAAATACCAACTGTAGGAATTTTGATATTAAACATTATGACAGCAGTGAACAAAAATGCAAGTGAATTAAAATGACAAAAAAATGGAAATTTCAACATTTTATTATTTAAATAATTCTTTTTTTGTTTCTTAGTTAAATATAACTGAATGAAAAAAGATTATATGTATGCTCTACCAAATATTTAGTACATTTTATTTCCCATGATTTTTGGTTTTATCATCGGTACACAATAGAGAAAACTAAGTTATAGTTTCTGATATTTTATTAGCTTGTTCAATTTTAAATGATTTATTAAAAAAACAGTAATTAATGAAGGATTACAGGAAATTTAGGACGAAAAAAATAGGTAAAAAAATCCAACCAAAGTTTTTTTTATAAAAAAGAGGAAATAAAAAGAAACTAAACAAAACAAAGAAAAGAAATAGAAGTAAAAAATAAAATTTATAGGATTATAATATCAAATAATTACAAAAAATGCAAACAACTTCTGTTTTGATATTACAGAGTAAATTTAGTTTTAACATTGAGGCGATTTTATTTAGCTAAAAAAGGCCAAGATTTTATAAACGAAAGTATATAGTCGCAAAATTATTTTCAAGCAAAATTCTTCAGCAACCAGGAAAAGTAATTTTATCAAGATTTTAAACTTAGATGGCAGAACTTGTTTTCTTCCAGATATTTCCATAACTAATTCTATCCTACTGCTATCTATATAAAGAAATAACACTGGAAGAACTAATAACCATTTCGCATGATGTAGAAATTGGTAATTTCTTATCGAAATGAAAAATTTTGGCAAAAAGCTCAAGAGAAATAGCTTAGCAATCAAGAAGTTTAGGAAATGCAATCTGTAACTGGCAGTTTATAAATATCTTGCAGAACTGCAATAATTATTAAAGGCAATGAAAGGAAGTACCATATATGCAATACAGTTAAGATGTGACTAAATCGATGCAAATAATAATAATAATTTGAAATTTGGGCAGGTACTGTCGTTCTGTACGCATTCAAATCTAAAATATTCTAGAACCAATGGAAGAAGGCTGGGAATGTGTTGCTTTTCCACATCCAATGTTTATACACACTTTTACAGAACAGAATTAAAAAAAAAACAACGAATTTCGGTCTTTTTTCCGCATAGATCCAAATAAAGAAATGAAATGAAAATTGATACATTTACATTATTGCTTAAAATATAAAAAAATTGGAACTAATTAAAGAAGGCTGGTAATGTATTGCTTTCATATATTCAGTATTTATACAAGCTTTTATTGAGCAGATTAAAAAAGCTTTTTTCCCCATGGACCCAAAAGAAAATAATTTAAATAAAAATTGATATATTTACATTATTGCTTTAATATTTTTAACTCATCTTATGTACTTCGGAAATTCTTACACTTTCAATGATGCGACATAAAAATGTTCTCGATTCATATTGGATGGATAATAAATGAATTAACCACGGAATTGAGAAACTGTAAAGCCTAGAAAAATATTAAGTCGGTAATTGCAACCCTTAATTATATTAGGAAATCTGTAAAAATTTGCATATATCTGTGTCATATCATGAAATCTTTCAAAAATTGTTACTTAAAATAGTTTCTAAAGAAATTCTGAACCATTCTATTGATTGAATCAATCATTTTAATAAAGGATTCTCAATTTTTAAAATTTTACAGGCAAGGTGAAAAACGATTTATTCTCATAATATTTCTAGAAAACTGATATCAGTAATTTCCCATCATTAAAGATGATTATACAGGATGTCAAAAAGCCTGCATAATTATTTATAATCTTACAAGATGCTTAGAAATGTATTTTTTTCCAACGGCGAGACATTTTTAAAACGAAATAGACTAGAAACGAACTTGGTTTGTAGAAGAATGAACTTATATATATATATATATATATATA
>JAPMOQ010041062.1:5536186-5592841 GCA_026543055.1 Argiope trifasciata | reverse complement strand
CATTCTCTTAAATTAAAAATTATGTATGCATTCTCTTAAATTAAAAAAATACGTATGCCTTCTTTTAAATTAAAAATTATGTATATCTTTCTTTAAATTAAAAAAACTATGTATGCATTCTCTTACATTAAAAATGACGTATACATTCACTTTAGAACATAACATAAAATTTAATTATGGGATATAAATAAATGTCTTGATAATGCATATCTTTCTTCAGGAAAAATTCGGATAGAAAGAATTAAAAAAATATTTGAGATTCAAAATATTACTTGAAATTTTGAGCTTATATTATTGCCTCTAATCTTGTTTTCTTTTAAAAAATTATTCTGAAGATGAGTATGCTTCGTATCTACTGTTTAACATGGAAATTTTGACATTTTAAAAGCGAAATAATAATTTTTCTTTAACTAAAATAGAAAGGATAAGCACTATCTTTTATTCTTTTATTTTCACAAGAGCTATGATGAATTTTAAATATAATAGTCTATAAAATTTATTATAGATATTATTCGATTCTATTCAATAACCTATTATTATAACCATATTCTATTTAATAATTCTATTTATTATAACCATATTCTTAATTTTTGCTTTGTATAGTTTAATACTACATAAATTATAAAAAACATTTCATGATTAATAAAATTACTTAATTACTTTGACATTTAAAATTTGCAGTTAATTTTCGTCACCAATCAGACATCTTCTTTTTAAAAATCTCTTAACATTGATTTTTAAAAATTACTTTAGGCATTAAAAATTTTTTAGAAATGAGGAATTTTTAAAGAATCTCTTGGGGCAATTTATTAGTAAGAGAATTGACTGCTACCTTGAAACACCACACACTTGAATACGCATGAATATATTGATATGAAGGTCTTGATTTGACATTCCAGTATTTACCACTGATAATACAACTCAGCAAATCTTAATTCAACGGCATATTCAGATATGCTTAGAATTTCGGTAGTTCACTTTCCCTCTATTCTACTTCGAATAGCCTTGACATTTATCCAGGTTACTTGACCTTTCACCAAGGAAAGAAGCCAAGGAAAACGATTCTTGGACAAAAGACAAAGGAATTTTAGCTGTCGCAAGCATTTTCTATGCAAACTATAGATCCTTCAGCAGTAGAATTATTTCAACTAAAAATAAGCTCTTGAAACATGGTAGTTGTCGCTTTTGCTAATAATAAGGAAATTTTTATTTCGAAATTAAAATTTATATATATATATATATATATATATATATATATATATATATATATATTTGGATTCTTTAGAATACTTAGTGCAGTTTCAACAAAATATGCCCCTTACAAAAATCTGCACTTTTACTGATTATATGATCACTATTAATGATCATATAATCAGTAACAATTTTTACTTGTTGCTTATTATCCAATTTTGAAAGTAAGTAAAACATAGTACTTACAGATAGAATGATATGAATGATCTCAGAGCTCTAATTTATTTAATAATACAAAATTAAATTTAATAATAACCATTAAATTATTAGGTTTCTCCATCTTACAATGAAACGAATAGAGTAAAAAAGATTGAAAGTTTGAATCAATGCCACTATTTGATAAAGTAGCATTTTGCTTTGCTTTTTTACTCTCTCTTTAAATATACTTTCTCGGTTTCTTTAAAATAATAATATCTTAAATCCCAGTGCGGGCATGGTTGTTCATGTTTTGTGTTCTGTCTGGGAAGTGAGTGAATGTTCCCTCTTGTAAAAAGAACTTGTGGAAGCGAATATGAAGCATAAGTAGCTAAATCAAACTTGGCCCTAGTTGGTGCTACTGAAAAATCAAGCTACTTTCACTTGCTTAAATCACTGATAGATAACAGTCAGTAGGCTTGTAAAGCGCCATAAGTCCAACACAACAACAAATTCATTTATTTTTGATTGAGAATTTAACTACAGCTCAAACTGGTAAGCTATATGGTAAGCAGAACATCTATTTAGGTAATATAATTTTGTTTTCACCAACAGATTGTAAATTATTGAATTTCGGATGTCACTTACTCTAGTAAATACCTTAGAATATATTCATAAGATAATTTTATAACCACTGAAACTAAACACAGTAATAGCACTTAAGATAACATCTAGCTCGAGCAACATTTCAAAAGAAGAAATGGATATAATACCTGGATTGTCTTTATTTGAAACTGACAAAACTTCTTTAAATATGAAATATTTATCTTTTATTTAGCATTAATTTTGAAATAAAAATATTTTTAATATCTGCTGTTGTAAGAATTTCATGCAATTTTGCATGACACATGCTTTATTGTGCATGCGTCTTAGAATTTTATTTAAATTTCTAGACATTAAATTGTAATTTAGTTTTGGAGAAGAGTTATAAAACATCAGTTAATTAAAATTCTTAAAAAGGAGCCAATTAATGAGCCATTCAGTTCTACGTAATTATTTTCTAATATAATGAAATATAACTTAAGGATATTATTCATTACAATAGAAGGTATATTATCAACTCAATAGGAAGCCATACAGAAATTACATTTTAAATATCAGAATAATGAAAAGTAACGATCTGAAATATGAGATTTCGAAACCCCAAATGCACATATTTCTGTACTTGTAATTTAAAAGATTTGGTGATGAAAAATGAACTTTTGACATTTTTATCCGAAAAATACATTCAAAAAGCGTGCTTAAAATACAACAATATAAAAGTTTTTTTCATAGTTCTAAAGCAAAGACTGCATGCATAAAATGATTGAAAGCAAATTTTTAAAAGATCAACAATTGCGTTAAAAATCCCCAAGTTTCTTGATTTCAATTCTCTTCCAGTTCTACAATTGAAATAAATTATATGTATATACTGTTTCTCATGAATTTTGACATTTACACTCAGATCGGTAAATTCTTAAGAAAAAAGAATGGATTCAATATATAGAAGAAATGGAAGAGACTTTAACAAATTCTATAGCCATCTATAGAAATATCAGCTTATTGATAAAGCTATTGTTCGACTAAAAAGAAAAATTGTAATTTCTGTCATGGTAAAACTCACCTCGGAAATCTCAGATAAAAAAAAATTGATGCAGAAGGTAGAAAACGAAAGAATAATGCAATAGTGTGCATAAACAAGATCACCTCTTCTTTCAGTTTCCACCTCGTAAATAAATCCCATTTTCTATAAGTGAGATTGGATTTAGTAAAAATATTTGAGCGTGTAATGGAAGAGTTCAGAATTTAGAACTTTTCGAAAAGAATAAATGTTTCGTTTTCATTCTCCACTTCCTCCTTAAGTTCTTTCGGAGATTTAAGTGTCAGAGTATTTTAACTTCTAGAAGTATCTGGAGCCCTCTGGTAAGAGCACTCTTCATTTTCTAAATTTGCGACACTCTCTTGAAAAGATGAGATGAAGAAAGAAGAAAAAAAAGCTTTTATAGAATTATAGAGTAGCCATTAATTGAGCTCTTAAGGTGATTAAAGCACAAATAATGGTCGGAGTGGGGTACTAAAGCAGGAGTTTCTTTCCAGAAGTTACGAATCCAATTGCGATGAGGTCTGAGATTCCAGTCACATTTTCATTTAATATCATTTTATTTATGAGGCTCGTTTATTTCACACATTTAAGAACAAATATGTTTTTTTTTGGTGATTTATATTTGATCAGCTGTGAATCTTTTTTACTTCAATTTCTACTATTAGTTCACACTCTCCCTATGTTTATTCATTCATATATCTTTTTCAAATTTTCAATCGGTAATAAAATACTTTTTATTCATCCAATCAAATTCAAATACATTATCTTAAAACTTGTAGTAAATGACATTCGATGTTAATACAGTTTTTTTCAAATATTGATTCATTAATTAAATTAAATTAATTTTTAATACTTCAAATAAAATTTTAGTAGTTTGTAATGAAAATTGAAATCAACAGGCAGTAGCTCAATCGGTAAAATGCAAGGATTTCACGCGAAAGTGAAGAATGAAATATTTTTTTGATAAATTAATTAATTTTTGTTTTATATGGGAGTAAAAAAAATTTCTCATATATAAGATATTTTGAAGGATATAAATTTAGGAATAAATACCGACAGTGGTAAGGCGTGTAGATCGCTGGAAACAAAATTTCTTAAGCCACTTATTATTGTGATTCTATCATATGTTTATACATATTTATATTAACTAAAATAAATTTTTCTTTGTTCACCTAAGTAGCAATTGAATAATATTTTTAAAAAACATTACATTGTTTGACAACAACTTATTAAAATTCGGTTAACGTCATTAATCTGAGAAATGGATAAAATTGAAATTCCTCCAGGGAAAAAAACTATCAAATAGTGCTAAATTGTATTTTTCTTTCAAAATATATTTTTAAAAACCGCGAATATTGAGGTTTTTTTGAAAAAACAAACAAACAAATTTCTAAGGTTTTGTCGAACTTGAAAATGTAATATCTGAACAACGAAAGCGGAACCGACTCAAAAATCGATGCAATATTCCGATGTTTTAGAAACGCAGAAGAAAAGATATATTCAATTGTTTAAAATGAATTTTTTTCGAAGGTTATTCTTTTCCAGTTTCAATGCATTTCATTAACAGGTCACAGAAAATTTTAATATTATAATATTTATAGATTGAACACAATCATGACGAGGTTAATAAATTCATACAATTTGATTGGACAAGAGGTTCAGATCTCTTTTAAAAATTCTATCTTCAAGAAATTAATATTTCTCAGACATGCTAAAAATCGTGTAAATGGACATGATACAAAATTGAACCCTACACCCTAAAACATAATTCTTTGTGTGCCCGCTGAGAAGTTTTTATTAAATTTTAGTAATAATTCTATTTAAAAACAAAACGGTATTTTTCTCTACTTCATATTACAAGAAAAAAAATCAGTTTTTTTATGGTACCGATTTTAGTTTTTTCTTATTTTAATAGATATGTTTAAAATAATTTGCAATGATACTTTTTATTTTTATAATTACAACGTTTTTATAGAAGTTTAAAGATAATAAATAAAATATTTTTTGACATTTCTTTTCGTTGCTATTATTCAGAGCAAGTTTCAAAAAATAATATAAAAACAAAACAATCAAGTAATTATTAAATAAAATATTATCATACTGATTTGGAGGATACGAGGTTCAAACTTCATATAAGTTTTTTTTTTATCTTCAAAGAAATAATACTTGCCAGGCATTTAAAACAATCTTTTCCAGCCATTTAGTAACTACGCTTCCCATTCTGATGCGAGGAATACAGTAAATTTTATTTTAGAGAAATATTATACATTTCAGTAATAATAATAATAATAATTAATAATAATGGCAAGGAATAAAATTTGATGTCCTTTATTTCATATAGACATTCCATTTTCTTTAGGTGCCAAAGAAACCATTTACCCCCGAATATTATTCTTGATTCTTTAAAACATACTTAAATCCACTAATGCGAATAAATCCTGATAATTTATTAAAAAAAACTTAAAAATTACCCCTCAATCCACCCCGCACACACAAAAGATAAGCTTTTCTGACTCAAAGTTAGCCTTATTGTTTCACAAAACATTTCAAAAATTAATTAAGATTTAGAGCGAGAGTACGCGATAAAAGAAAAGAAAAGAAGATGAATTTTTTGAACAGTGCCAATTGTAACATTACTTCGCCAAATCAAGTAACACCTCCAAAGGTAACCCTTGAAATCAAAACAAAACTTTTATAGGATTCCAATTACATTCTGCTCATTTTTTAAGATGATCTCTTTAGCTCCCTCTTTTTACCCTAACCACATTTGCTCAAATAAAGAATAATTTTAATCTAAAAATTTAATTAAATATATTATATTTTTATCGTGTAATGAGAAACCGTATTACTTAAGTGCCTAGGTGTTAATTATTTAAAAGAAAAACATTAGTCATTTTTTACAACTTTCCAATTAAATAAAAATGAAATTTTTTTAAAGAAATTATATTTATTATGACGTTTGAGTCAGAGGTGATCTGTAGAAAAAAAATTCGGATTTGCACATGCATTAAAAAAGTCACATTTTAAAAAAATAACAAATCTTTATTACTAAGTGAAACCTGTTATAAGAGAGGGAATTAAAATAGGAAAAAAATCAGTTCGAAAAAATGTCTGTATTCGTAGCATACAGTATCTCAGCATGAAGATATGCTTATAATTTTAAATAAATATTGTAATAAAAATTGAAAAAATAATTAGTATTTCATTGAGTTTAGATTTACAATATATTTCCCTTTTTCAGACATTCCAGATGCATAAAAATGAATGGAACTGTAATATTTTCAGAATAATTATACATATTTTCAGCAAAATACCTTTTTTGCATTCCAGTCAGTTTCGTAATGTTTGGAAGCTTAATGAATATAAAAAAGCCTAATTAGCAAATGAGTTTCAAAAATGAAGAAGTTCGAAAAAAAAATTAATCTCAAAAGAAACTGAAAACTATTTTTTAACGTTAATGTCTTATTTTTGAAAATAATTTGATTTCATTCTAATTAATTTCTATGAAGAATTTTTTAACATTTTTATGCTTATGCACTTCTGGTATATTAAAAGTAAAATTTATTGCTATAATTAATAATTACAAAAATATTTGGCTTTCCTATTTTTTTACAAATACAACTTATGTGGTTGGCAATTATCAAAAGTATTTAAGTTACTGAAATTAAATAATTTGTTCAGATGAAAAAGACAGTTTTTAAAAGGTGTATTAAATTTTTGCAATAAAAAGCACAGTAAAACTGACAGTTTAAGTTCCTATAGAAACCGACCTTCCAAAGTCCAAATAACACCGATGAAATAAGTCGGATGCAATTGAAAATAAACTACCAGTTTCGAGTTCACTACTGCAAAATGTAAGCATAAGTGTGAAATTTATCATACAGATCTTATTAACGGGAGCAAATCTCAAGCATATACCAAAAAATTAAATCAATAATCAATTTTGAAAAAGGTTATTTTTACATACTTTTGTAAACTGTGTTGAAAAACTATCATATTTTAAAATAATGATTTAGGATTAATATCTCGACTGCATTATTGAGTCATATACTGCTCACATAATACTAATAAGCATACCATACTTTATTTCTAGAATTCATTTTGGACTCTGCAGTAATAGAAAGTATGTAGCGTCACGGAGAAGAATAAAATGCAGTAAAATACAGAACAATAGACTGTTAGAAAACGTACAGCTATTTTTCTCAACTAAATGAGCGGTACTATTAAATAAATTTCCATTTGCTTCAGAGGACATGCATTTTATGGAAGCATAAATTATACAAATATATTATAAGTTATTTTACTTTTCATATTTAATAAAAGGAATAGCGAAAGAGAAAATTCCAAAATCTCCCAAAAATTCGATTTTAATACTTTAAAGAATCTCCATTTTCAGAACTCTTCGATCATGCAAATTTATTTCTCTCAGTGAAAAAATACTACAGAAATGTAAAAAAATGAAATAAATGGAGCATTTCATATTATATATATATATATCTCGAGGAATATTGAATTCAAGTCCAAATTCGTTAAAAAGTAAATTTTTTGCCTATCTGTTTCATGCACATGTGAGCACAATCTCAAAAATTTAACAAGTCAAATAAATAAAATTTGAATTGTTGATTGATTAAATTTATCACTAGAAAAATTCAAAAGCCAATTAAATGAAGTTTGAATCGCTGGTTGATGAGATTTACGTACCAAATTATGGATATATTTCAAAATCCATTATACAGTTGACTATCAATTGATTGGCTCAGTATGACAAATCATAAACTTAATAAACCTGATAAATGAAATTTGAGCCATAGGTTTATCACTAGAATTGTGAATGTATATCATAGTTTGGACTGATGGATCATTAAGCTGATTACCCGTCGGTTCTTGAATGCACTAAATTCAACAAATTAACAAACTAGGTGCATGTATTTTAGTAACTGATTCTACACCAAAATTGATCTGTAGGAAAAGATTCTTTTCTAAAATGCATTATCGATTTGCTTCGAAGTACAATGAAATTAAATGCAAAGGGCTTCGTGCTCTTATCTTCCCTTTTCATCCACATCTCCAGATTTAATAAATTGGAATGATCTTTGACAATGAGCGAATCCTTACTTAAAAGGTCATGAGTCAATATAGTAAATATATTGTTGAAAAAAATAAGGGAAAACATTCCTTTTTGTTACCACCAATTATAATAGTTTAAAAATCGAAACAATATCCATTCATTTATAATTCATCGAACAAACTGCTCTTACAACTAAAACTTGACGCATAAGTTGAACAAAATAGTTGCAGGTACTTATCTATTGACATTTCCTTAATAAGGAAGCGAAATAATGATAATGACACGCATCTTCAATATCTCCAGATTTAATAAATCGATGTGAGTTTTGACAGTGAGCGAATCCTTACTTCAAAAGGTCATAAGTTGATGTTGCAAAACATTGTTGAAACCAAAATGTCAAGGTTTAAGCATACCTTCGAGTACCATCAATTGCAATAGTATAAAAATCGAAACAATATTCATTCATTTATAGTTCATCTGAGATATTTGTACAACTAAAATTGGACGCATCAATTGATTTAAATAGTTATGGAGAGCTATCTATAGGCATTTCTCTAATAAAGAAGTAAACAACTACCAAGATAATGATAAAGACACATCTATTCAATAACATATTGAGAATTCAATATCTCCAGATTTAAGAAGTCGATATGCTTTTGACAATACGCGAATTCTTACATCAAAAAGCTATAAGTCGATGTTGCAAAATATTGTGAAACCAAATTGTCAACGAAAAATCATATCGTCTAGTACTACCAGTTGCAATAGTTTAAAAATCGAAACAATATTCTTTCATTTATAATTCCATCCAAGGAGATACACAACTAAAACTGGGCATATCAATTGATTAAAATAGTTATGGAGAACTATCTATAGGCATTCCCATAATAAGGAAGCAAACAACTATCGAGATAATGATAATGACACATCTATTCAATGAGATATTAAGAATTCAATATCTGCAACATCTCGAGTAATAACTTTTCTTCTACAATGTAAACCAAGGATAAACACTTAAAGGTCAATTACTCGGCAAGGCTCACGCCTGATTTACTACCACTCAGCAGTGGTAAGATTTCCAAGTGTTTAGCACTCTAACATTACAGGTTTACGCGTCATTAGCTAATTTTAATAACCTTGGTAGAGGACAATCAACGATATGGGGTACTTCCAATAAAAGTTCATATTTAATTAAAAAGTTTTCTTAATTAGATGTTCGTGTTTCTACCTTCCCTTTTCATCCCAAGTCGCCAGGTTTAATCAAAGAATGAGATGTTCTTAGATAATGGGTGAATCCTTACTTGGAAGATCACGAGTCGATATTGTAAGTATATTGGATCTGCTGCTTTATGAATAGCTGGGGATCAATAATCAAGATGTGTGCCTAGAATGAGAATTTTGGCCATAATCATAGTGGAAGTTCTAATCATGGTCTAATAGACACATATCAATTTGTTTCTGTAGCTATTTCACGAACCAACAGCTTTCTACAGTGGTAAATATTGTATGAATTGGATCACAGGATTTATTATATGTTACTTTCTCATATACGAAGTTTAGAAAAATATCGTTATCGTCAGTAACTCGAGATTTTGTTGTTTCCCCGTTTCAGACATTCGTGAATTTGAAAATTTCTTTCTTAGGTTTATGAATGCAAGTGAACATGATAGCTCAAAAACACTTTGAACAAGAAGTTAAAAATTAGTATATATTTTAGATTACATTTGTAGATTTCTATCAAATTTTAAACGAAATCCTTTTATTGAGAGGAAATGTGAATTTCCGACTATTCGTGTGAAAGGACATTTGATAGCTACAAAATTTAAATTGTCATCAAATTCTAAATCTGTCGAAGAGTTGGCCTATATTTTCGCCTCCATGAAAATGGGATGATTAAAAACTTATATTCAAGTTATAAGACTTGATATTAACTTATATTCAATGAAATTTATTACGTGATCTTGTAACGATATTTGCATTATAAATTTTGTTTCAGGCGACTGGATAAAAGGGTTATAAAATACGTAATCGCAGAATAAAAATGAAAATATTAGATTCACGAAAAGAATCAGTATTTTTTTGTTGTTCACAATGCCATGTAAGACATTTGTGATCTTATCCAATCAAGGCCGACAATTTTATTACATATTATAGCTTAATTTGGAAACTGCAGACGAAACCCCTCCCACTGGTTGTTGACATGTTTGTATAATAATTAAAGAAAATTCTTTATCGAAAGTCAGAGAAAATGCTCGTTTTGAAATAATAAGTTGTTTTCTGCATGTTTTTGTGAACAATTTTCGAAAATTGTTTTTTTAGTATACGGAGCACACAAAAGCCGTTTTTGAGTAAACGAAGTACACAAAGTGAAATAATTACAACCGTTAAAAACAAAAATAAAATAAAATTTTGAATTTTGATAAATTTTAAAGTTTTTGATCCCCTTCAAGAATTCTAAAAACATATTTAAGATACAAAAGATATTTGTAGCTAAATGGTTGAAATTTGCAATGTGATTTTTACTCCAAATTTGTACATTTATTTCAAATTTCAAACATGACTGCCTGTCCATGTTGCAAACGATAAAAACAAAACAAAATGTTAGGAAGGTAAAATATGACAGAGAGATTTAGCATCTTATGCATAAATATGTCTTAAATTTCAAAGCAAATATCTTAAGGAATTAATAGTTTATAACAGAAATGTGTAAGGATTTAAGCGATAATTGGTATACAGTTTAAACCTCCAAAATGTAGATTCTTGTCGCATTTTAAAATATGCCAAAGGAGGGGAATCTGTTGGTCTGTACATTTGTATATAGTGAACGTGATAACTCAAAAACATAACGACTTCAATAAGTAATATTTTTTACGTGATCTTATAATTAAAACTGTTATTCTTTTCTTAATTTTAATTTCATACGTTAAAAAATGTACAAATTGTACATTCAATTTCTTTATTATCCTAAAAATGCACAGAAGATTTATGTGTAGCTGTCTGGAAATAAAGCATCGAAATAATCGTAGCATTCATGACTTTGCCCAAAGTATAATACATTTTATACGAAAAGATTACACTTTAATTAGGAAGTGAAGAAATGTTAGGAGATGACAGTTCTTTTGGTTTTCATAAAAATTGTATGCAATTATTTTATGTACAGATTGCATATTGCCAATGCTTGACACCATTCAATGTGAGATAAATAAAATTACAGTATTTAATTTTCAGATGCTCATAACTGTATCTAAAAACATACAAATAGGTAGTGCTTCCAAATAAATGAAATAAAGACTAAAAATTAAATAGACTGGAAAATGCCAAAAATATTTATAACTGTTTACAACAAAATAAACATCATTTCCAATCTGGCAAATGAAGTGTGCATAGCATACTCAAAATAGAGTAGGTTGTT
Organism: Argiope trifasciata; assembly: GCA_026543055.1. Taxonomy (NCBI): domain Eukaryota; kingdom Metazoa; phylum Arthropoda; class Arachnida; order Araneae; family Araneidae; genus Argiope; species Argiope trifasciata. Next base: position 5,581,333 of record JAPMOQ010041062.1, on the reverse strand, counting down.
TTGACAGATAAGGCCAGAGATATAAATCCTATGACATCAGGAGATTAAAATAAAATGACTAATTTGATTTTATCACTGACATATCCGTTATTATTTTAGCAAATATTTAGTACAGCTAACGGAATAAAAGTCAAAGTTTAAATGAGGCTTATATTACTTCCACGCAAATTTCGCACTTTGAGATTTGCGGCATTTTCTGTTTTCAATGATCAATTAATATTGAGTCATTTCAAAACTTAAAACATTTACAAACAATCCTGAGAAAATTAGCCAATTTTTTATGTTCATAAAAAAATTCTTCTAATTGATTTTTTTGTTGACATATGTTTGTTTAAACCTCATATTTCATACTTTTGATAACTTTTCTTTCAAAGTAACTTCTTAAAAATGCACAGAAATCCTATCCTAGCAAGAAATATGCAGCTGTCTTTTACATTCTTTCTGCAGTCTTTATTGTCTTTTCTACCTCACTAAAATGACAGGCAAAATAACGAAAAAAAATGTTTCAGAAAATCCGAATATCTCTGAGAAAATGTAGCATTTATTTAGTTCCTCAGGTTATGTGTAATAGGAATGTTAAAGAAAAGATTCTCTGGCATAACAATACAGGAAAGGAGCAAGCAATAACCTTTAAAAAGCTACTTTATGTCAAACAGTCCCATCCGTCACATGGCAAGTAGATTCCGAGAAAGAAATAACAAAATTCTGCTTGCTCTGGCTAAAAATAGACTACTCATCTTTTTCGAGAAGTCAACCGAATCAGCATCACAGATAGCTAAAGCATTTCGAAAATATTTTCTGCAGACTGCGAGATGATGCAGTTTACATTTGCTTCGGGATCGAAAACAAGATCAAGATTTTTTTGGGGCCATCGCTATATCTCCTTTCGGAAATTGAAATAAAGCGATGGACTATTTGGATTTGTTAAATATAAATATTCCTAAGGTGTCGACGGAGTTGGGAAGATCAGCAGTTCTTTTCTTGGGCAAATTTAAGAATCTTTTGAAATTGCTCAAGAATGAATATCACGGATTATACTACTGAATTAAAGTTTTCTCACAACTTTCGCCTTCCTCCCTCTTCCACATCTTCATAAAAAAGTGAAATTTCTTTAAGAATTATTGTTTTACTGAGAAATCAAAACGATTTCTAGAATTAATTAGAACCTCTTGAATTTTTAAACTTATTCTATGTTATAATTTTGAACTCATGATTAAATATTGAAGATTATATTAGTAGGATAAAAATTCTCCCACAATTTTCTCCCCTTCTCTATTCCCCCCCAAAAAATGAAAACGGCATTTCTGTAAGAACGATTTTTTTTTTCTAGTGGAAACAAAGCGATGTTCTAGAATTAATTAGAATCTCTTCAATCTTCTAGCAGTATTAGAATTTCTAATTGATGCTATTTTCGAATGTAGATTAACAACTTTTAAAGCAATGGATCTGGAAACTGTCTTGAGACATGCAACAAACTGAGACATGCATGATAGAAAAATCAGTCAAAATTTCTACATAAATCAGGTTGCTGTACCTAGAATTTTGCATGTAATTTGTTTCCTTGATAAAAATGCTCACTATAATAGAATTTTGCAAAATTTTTACTAGATTATTCATTGAAGCTTTCATTAATTTCAATAACAATATTAATGTTTATTCTCGATAACTTCGGGGCACATTATTGCACCCCCTCAATTTTTACAATTTTATAAAATTCGAAGTTATACCAATCTTACTAACATTAAATTTTATTCACATTTTAGTAAGTTTTATGCATTTTTAAGAGAATATTTTGCAACTATCTTTCCATAATTTTTATGACCGCATTTATACACAAGCGTATTATTACGATATAAAATAAATTTTTAACTGTGCATGTTTTTATTGAAACAAACAAAAACAAATTATAAAAAATAATATAAGGTTCGAGAAATCGAATCTAAATAAATATACATGATATTCTTTATTTTTCCTTTATTTATTTATTGTTTAAATGAGTTTTTTAGGGAAGAATCAAATTTATACTATAGATATATAATGGAAAATGCATCACGTTTATGTACTGTAAATAATTGAGAGCATATATTACTTAGACTAATTCACTTCGCGATATTTTATTGATTTCGTTTTGTAAGTATCCATTATATAATCTATTTTCAGTTCGTTAAAATAAAATAATCATAAAACCTCTGATAGGAGACAGAAAAAATATGAAGAACAAATGACAATTGTTATTCAACACAACTTACCGATACTTGACAAATTATTCTAATTGTTTTAATGGACAATTAAGGTGAACAAATTGTTTATTAAATCCCAAATTTGAAATCATATTCCTCCGGAGTATATTCATAATGAAAATTCGTATGAAAATTTTTAATTAAGATTTAGAAAGTAATAAGCAATTAGCAGTATTGAAATTAAAGAACAAGAAAATAAGTAACTGATAATTTATTTATGTTACTTTTCCTGAATAAATATGTAAATATAATAATAGATCTTTCATTTAAAATAGTTGTTCCAAATTGAAGCTGTAAGAAATAAAATTACCATGTTTTCTTCAGATTTAATGAATTATAAAACATCATTTTAGATAATTTTCAAAAAGTAATTATATGCATTTTATCGCAGATTACTTAAATAGAAGCAACAAATATCATTAAAAACCCATGTACATTAAGTATTTTAAATAAAGTACGAAATCAATTCACTTTCTTAATTGGATTTGCAAAACCTGAGATAAAATGTAGGATATAACTTAAGGACTTAGTTAAGAATTTCGGAACTGTCATTAATTTTTTAAATATTTAACGCTGTTCACATATAAATTAAATATCAATAAGGTTATATTAACATTTATTTAAAAATTCATTTATAAATTCGATGGACCATTTCTATTGAATTGATTTGTAATATTTATTTTAGAAGCTATTTATCAGTTTAATTTGTTAAGCTTTAAAATATGGAGCATGGAAAGAGATGTTGTAAGCATTTTATCCACAAATTCGAGTGTTTTTTTTTCTTTGATGAAGGCGATACAAAATCAATTACTCTGATTATATCATCATTTGGGATTTTCTATTTATAAGATTTTCAACGAATTATTAAAATCATGAATAACAAAAGTTGATAATTGAATATATTTTCATAATAAATTGTTTCACATTGAATTACGCGAGAAGAACATAATTAGTACCGATTTAAATCAATTTAAATAGAAATTTAGGATTATAAGTTTGATTTCTTTATTGACCACAAATGCTACAAGTAAATGTTCTTTCTATTTGCTATTTTCTTTTATTTTTTGTTGATTTCATTTTAGATAATCTCCCTTAGATATATTATTATAACACTGTTTGAATAGAATATGAATAAACTAAAAATAAAGCACATGGAATTAACTTATAAAGAAAATATTTTTAGAGGAAAAATACATAATTGACGAAGAAAATCATTTTGGAGTGAGACATACACTGAAGTGACTAAAGTCATGGGATGACTGTTAATATCGTGTCGGTCCTTCTTTTGCCCGGCGAAGTGCAACAACTCGACGTGTCATGGAGTCCACAAGTCGTTGGAAGTCCTCTGCAAGAATATTGAGCCATGCTGTCTGTATAGAGTCCATAATTGTGAAAGTGTGGATGGTGCAGGAGTTTGGGCACGAACGGACCTTTCGATGATGTCACATAAATGCTCGATGGGATTCATATCGGGTGATCTAGGTGGCCAGATCATGCGCTGGAATTGTCCGGAATGTTCTTCAAACCAATCGCGAACAGTTCTGGCCCGGTGACATGGCGCATTGTCATCCATAAAAATCCCATCGTTGTGTGGGTACGTGAAGTCCATGAATGGCTGCAAATGATCTGCAAGCAGCTGAACATAACCATTTCCAGTCAATGATCGGTTCAGTTGCACCCCAGGACCGAGTCCATGCCATGTAAAAATAGCCCACACCATTATGCAGCCACCACCAGCTTGAACAGTGCCTTGCTGACAGTTTGGGTTCATAGCTTCGTGGGGTCTGCGCCACACTCGAACTCTACCATCAGCTCGTAACAACTGAAATCGTGACTCATTTGACCTCGCCACGGTTTTCCACTGGTCTAGGGACCAGTCGATATGCTCACGAGCCCAGGAGAGTCGCTGCAGGAGATGTCGTGTTGTCAGTAAAGGCACTCGAGTCGGTCTTCTGCTGTCATAGCCCAAGGAAGACAAATTTCGCCACACAGTCCTATCGGACACGTCCCTCGTACGTCCCACATTGATTCCTGCAGTTATTTGATGAAGTGTTGCGTGTCTATTAACATTGACCATTCTACACAGACGTCGGCGGTCTCGGTCGTTAAGTGCAGGTGGTCGCCCACTGCGCTGTCCATGATGGGATATGATGCCTGAAATTTCATACTCTCGGCAAACTCTTGATACTGTGGATCTCGGAATGTTGAATTCACTAACGATATCCGCAATGGAATGACCCATGCGTCTAGCTCCAACTAACATTCCACGTTCAAAGTCTGTTAATTCTCGTCGTGCCGCCATAAATCACGAAAACGCTGTTCACATGAATAACTTGAACACAAATGAAAGCTCTGGAAAACGAACTGCGCATTTATACCTTTTCGCTGCGATACTACTGCGATCTGTATATTTGCATATTGCTATCCCATGACTTTTGTCACTTCAGTGTATAATACAACATCAAAAGCACAAGTAATATTTTCGTAAGTAGAAAAAAAAATATTAAATAATCCTAATGATTACTAGGCAAATAAATGGGAATATTAATGGAAAACTATGAGAAAAAACGATGCATATGGCCTAAATAATTTAATAAGTGTCATCTACAAGCCAATATTCATATCGGAATTTTTTTTTGTGAGAGGGTCCGAATTTCGTCCAAGAATTGACCAATCGTGGTCGGAAAATCCCGAGAAATAGAAGTTTGGAAAATTTAAATTAACATACACATCACAAAAGCAGTAAAATACCACCAACTGATTGGGTCATATAAGTAAAATTACATTTAATACAAAATGTTTAAAAATTCCCCCCAAAAAACATCCAAGCATTCAAATACAAAAAAATTGAAAATTTATTGCAATAACATTTATTGAAACTAGTAATTTTTCCGACTGATGATGTATTTATTCTTAAATACATTTTTATTAATTGAATTAAAGTAAAAATCAATGAAAGTAGATCTTTAAATTAAAAATAATAATCTTTACTGTGCATTTTGAAATTTATAATTTTACAAGACAATTAATGAATTAGGATGGATTAAATAGCAAAATCATTAAAGAATCATAAAATATGTATGAAACCAAATGAATAATTTGATACAGTACACATTACACATTATTTGTCTATTGTTTTAAATATCAAATATTTTTTTTCATTATTTTTTTGAGTAATTTAACAAAAGAATTCTTCCAATTATTTAGTAAATTTCTATAAGAAGAAGCAATAAAAAATAATGATTTTTCGTGTTTCAACCGTATATCAAAAATTTCAACACCGTATCCTGATTTTTAATATTATTAAGGACTTAGATGTTAATTGAGACAAATTAAAAATGAATACAACATAAAGTGAAAGAAACTGTTTGAAAACATCATAATTGTAACTACTTAAACAACTAAGAGACTTTCTATAGAGGAATTTGATTACGTGAAAGAATATCGAGTGAAGTTACAATGTTTAATTCTGCATTGCTACATTCTTTGTTCCAACTCCAATCAATTAGGGCAATAAAACCTTCATTAAAGATAGTTCCATAATAATGAATGCAGACAGAAAAACAAATTTGAAGAGTCAAGTAATTTAAAAACAATAGCACTGAAATGAATAAAAGTCATTGAAATAGATTAATCTTCAAACAAACAATTTTAAACTTCGATGAATTTTATGGAAATTTTTTGAAAAAATTTCCGTCGTGGAGTCATGCATCTATTTCGCTTAAAATCATAATCTTTTATGATGAATATTGAAAGAAAAATTAATCAGCTGATTAAATTTCCTTATCAATTGTTCATATTTTATAAAAAATAGTCATTAATTTATATCAATGAAGAACAAAACCCCAGCTAAGGATTATTAAATGTAAAGATTAAAGAAATGCAATCTACAACGGAAAGATTAAAAAAAGATAATTTGAAAGCATACAGCAAACAACACTTATTCAACTTGTTTAGCAAACTTTTCAAATTGAAGCAAGACTCCTCTATGTTGTATTAAAACAATTGTTTGATTTTTGGCATCAATATCTTTCCATTATTAGATTTTTGTGTTTGAAATAACATGCTTCAATATAAAAAAAACTAGACCTTTCAAAATATATAGTTTTAAATATCAAACAGAATTCAAATATTTTTTTTCAATATAATATTTTAAAACTACATGCCATGAAAACTTTTATTTAAGAATACTTTCAATAGTTTATCAAAAGGAGCATTAAAAAATTGTAAATTCTAATTTTTAGTCATAATTCCTAAATATTATTAGTAACTTAATTAATAATTAATCATTAATTACCTATTAGCAGACAATTCGGTACGAAATTATTAAGATAGTGTTTTGTTATCGAAAACGCACAAGACTTTAAAGTTCTAGCTCATCAAAAAGTGAATGAAAAACTGTTTACAAAATTTTATCCATAAAAATAGGAAATAATTTAAATTATATAAAAATGATTGAAACTAAATTAAATTTTAAGTTCTGATATTTAAAATAACTAAAAAAATTTCAATATTTTGAATCATTTGAATTACACATATCCTCCATTAAACTTCAAAATATTTATTCTTTTCAAAGAATCAATAATTTTCAATGCAATAATAATCTAATTATGCTGGCAATGCTTACTGATAAAAGCATAAAAGTAAAATAACAAGAAGAATCAGAATTATTTTCAGCAGAATTCTAAAGAGAATTCTGTAATAAAATTACTTGCTAATGGCAGCGGAAAACTTCTTCCCATAAGAAACAAATCGAAGAAAGATGCTTTTATTGTGTTTAATTAATTTGTTTGTTTTAATCAGACATTTGAATAGGAAAAGATTTCTTTTTTGTTCAATGTATAAAAAGATGTTTAGAAAAAAAATGTATTTCTTAAAATAGTTCCAATTATTTTCTTTTTAAATATATATAAAAAAAATATTTTTTCGAAGACTAACTATTTGAAACATTTTTTTTACCGTTGTAAAGATTATATAAAAAATGATAGATTCTTTTTGCTTGTTATCAAGCTTTAAGATTCATAAATTTAATTTTTATAATAAATGAATGCAAAAAAAGGTTTTAAAAGACCTGCGCTGTTTTTGGCTATTATGAAGTCTAAGATTATGAATTAAGGCATTTATAGTTTGATTTTCAGGCTTTTAAAATAAGTTGACTAATTCATTCATGATTCCATTAAAATTTATTCATTTTTTAGAGCATAAGAGAATAAAAATATAAAATTCACAAACATAAAAAATTTGGAATGTATCTGTCATTTTATGTTTGATGTAGACATTAGATGCAATGAGATTTTTTGTAAAAGATATCCATTTCAATTTTAAATAATGTAATTCAGCATTGATGAAGAATTTAAAATATCAATACAAAGCAAATGATAAAAACTATTGATTTAGAATTTTTAAAAATCAAAATTTTAATGATTTTTAAAAATTGCATTCGCATATTTACTTTTAACTAAATACAAAAGTTAGAGCAAAATAGCATTCACAAACTGGATTCAAAGTTTTTCCAATGACTTTAAAAAATTGATATTATATATATATATATATATATATATATATATATATATATATATATATGTGTATGTATGTATTATGTGTGTGTGTGTGTGATGGGTTTTAATGCATCAGTACACTGGTTTAGATTACTGGTTTATTGAATGATTAAAATAAGATGGTTTCTACAATGAAGTTTCTCTGATGAAGAATTAATTGCAGTGTCATGGAGATTTACAGTAGATATGTTCACTTGATCTTTTCCACCTACGCGTGGCACCATGAGCACTTGCAGATGAATTCTTCAACACAAGAATTCCAGTTTTGGCCCTTTTAAGAGGATCATGTCTCAACGATTTCCGGTTGCGCCCTTCTCGGTAGCGGACGGTCCGTATTCCTTAGTGTCTCCCTCTCTGCTCTCTCCCCTCTGACTGCTGATTAACACCGTAAAAAGTGCTGAGCGCCCTCTCGTGGAATTTATTTACTACACACACACACACATATTATATATATATATATATATAATAAGCCAAGAAACAAATAACACAACTGAATCAAAACTATAACCAATAGAAAAAGAATCCGGCCTGAAAACTTCTTCAAGGGTCACTCCCAGGCAAGGATTCAAAATAAGGAATTTTTTTTGTGAGAGGCATCGGACAATGTCCAAAAGTACAGACCCTTTGTTGACCAGGAGATGGGTTAAAATTTTTTAATGCTTTTATGGTTATATATATATATATATATATATATAATTGAAAAATATATTATATTTTAATTAAATACTAAGTTGTGACTTATGGCACTTTAAAAGCTTGCTTATAGTTAAATCAGGGATTTAAGCCTAGTGAGCTTCTATCTTTTTTTTCAGTAGGGTGAACCAGTGCCAAGAGTATTACTTCATGCGCTACATTTGCTTGTACTACTCCTTTTTACAGGGGAACACTTTAACACACCTCACAGATAGTACACAGAATAACAACTATGCCTCGAACCCGGGACATTCGGATAACATGGAAGATGCGCTACCCCATGCCAGGACGCCGGCAATTAAATACTATTAAGTAAATTTAATGGTATTTAATAAAAAATCACACATTTAGAATTCATAAAACAGTTTATGCTAAGTTTGTATTTTAAATACCGAAAGAAGATTTGTCATGAAATTATTTTTGAAATATTTAAGCATATTAAGCATTCTTGCGCAAACTGTATTTCTGTATTTTTTACAATTAATACAAATAACGTGGTTCGACGCATAGTAAAATTTACATTATTAATGCAAAATCATGTTGTTTTTTTAAATTTTAGATTTAAAAAGGAACAATGCACAATTTTTTAAAAGCAAAAATTTCAAACAATTTTTATTTATTTACATATAGCCATAAATAAAAAATGAAAACAAGATTAATGTAATCGTGGTTTTCCTAACCTTTTTCATTTCGTCATTAAGCTTTTTTATAGCGTGCATCAAAACTTTGCTCGTAAAGTACAATGCCATAAATTCAAAAGATAGTCTAAAAGGGAGGTTTACAGCTCACTGTTCAGAATTTTATGTGATTTGAAATAGAAACGATCGACATGTTTCTACTCTTTAAGAACGACGAGCAATTTATTAATCATTTTTAAAAAGCTATCAAGCATTATTTGAAAATATGTACACCACTCCGCTTACGTATGATTTTCTCTGTCTTATATTTTCAAAGTTTTAAAAAAGTTTTCGAGAATAAAATCTTTTTGAATTAAATGATCAACTTATAATTTTAGTAGAATCAGTAATACTATGAAGTTGGTCTTATTATATAAAGCGTATAAATTACAAAGGAGCAGCTATTTTCCAATTAGTTATATTAGCATTCCATTTTCATAAAAAAGTTTGTGATTTAATCGCGAATTAATTAAGCTAAAAATATCGTTTTAGATTAGGCTTTCTTTTTATGGAATTAAAAAAATGTATCGCATTTCTTTTTAAAAATTCCTAAATAGTAAGAAAGCAATTGCACAATTTTTCTTTTGTTAAGCATATTAAGATAATTGAATATCAATAATTTTTAAACATAATCATAATGTTTGATACATTTATTAATCATATTTTTTATTTCTAAATAATAGTTTTGGGAATAAGCTTATCTATCGTTAGAATTCTAAATGGTGAAAATATTTTTTTTTTATTTAGATGGAATATTTGAAAAAAAAAAATGGAACACTCAAATTTTAGCATAGAATAAAAAAGTATATTTTCCAGAATAACTAATATAAAAATTTCAATATTCATACCAATTTGCTTTTTCAGATGATTTTTTTCTAATTTTAAGCTATTTTATTTTGATGGTATTTAATAGCGTAAAATAAGAAACAGAAAGGTTAAACACTTGAAAAATTCTATTTTTGAATTCTTTATTCAGAGAGTGGTAAAAAATAATATTATGCTAAACAAGAAAAAATCTTGTAACATTTTCAAGTTTGCTCTATTCATATATAGAAACTTTAATTATTTTGTAACGTCCATTTCTCACTATATATAATTTTTTTTCACCATTTCTTCATTATATATAAATTTTAAGAAAAAGAACCATCATGCAATTTCAGAAAAATCGTAGAAATCACTCAGTCTAAAATATAATTTTCTCATTTCATATTTAGCATTTTATATTGAAACTTATCATGGTCAATATTATAATTTAAAAAAAATCTTTGACTGAAAATTACACTGCAATCCTGAAACATTCTCTATCTAACCATTATCAAACAGATAGAAAAATATAACTATTTTCTATTATGTAAATACGAATTTAATATTCATTTATATCTCTTATACATTAATATACATTTTTATATCCTTTGATAGAATACTGAACAGAAAATCCGAAGCATTCTGTATTAAACCCTTATCACACAGGAGTAAAAATTTATATGACTTTGTTCCTTGCTATGTACATGCTAGTTTCACATTCATTTATATTTTATATACAGTTTATGTATGTTCAATTTCTAATATTGTATATTTTTAGAGGAAAAGAACTTTCAACATGTGTGACATTCTTTTCTAACAGAAAAAAACATCAATTTGTTTTTTACACACCTTCCCCATCTACGATTTGTTCCTTGCTATGTACATGCTACTTTCACATTCATTTATATTTTGGATACAGTTTATGTATGTTCAATTTCCAATATTGGATATTTTTAGAGGAAAAGAACTATCTACATGTGTGACATTCTTTTCCAACAGAAAAAAACTTCGATTTATTTTTTACACACCTTCCCCATCTACGATTTGTTCCTTTCTATGTATATGTTACTTTTACATTCATTTATATTTTAGATATAGTTTATGTATGTTCAATTTCTAATATTGGATATTTTTAGAGGAGAAGAACAATCTATATGTGTGACATTCTTTTCAAACAGAAAAAACTTCAATTTGTTTTTTACGCACCTTGAGGAATAATAAAGAAGTCATCCATCTAAGCAGACAGCAAGCAAATAAGTAAATAAAATCAAAATCTAGACAGCAAGTCTGACGGAGGAACAAAAATGCAAAAGGGGGAACACAACAAGTGAGAAAACAAACGAAATGCCAAAAATAAAAACATTACGAGAAGAGTCTACTCAGTATATTCACTCCATTTCCGTTCCCCATCCCCAGTATAATTCACTTTAACGAGATGCATGCGTTTAGCACGGCGGAAAAGGCAATTTTCCAACTGCCCGAGTTAATAGAAAAATTCCGAAAATTTTATTTTCTAGTAGTAGAAATGAAAATATGAAGCATATTTGTAAGGAGTACACGCAAAGGCCATTAGCTAATGGTCTAAGGTGGAATGAATCGTACCACACGTTTTTCAGGTTGGGTGATATTGTGTCCCGCCCTCAAGAACAGATTGTTTGTGAAAGAGCTGCATATGTTCTGGTAACTATTTTTAAATTTATCCAGATCTTATTTAACAGGCGTTTAGATAATGAATGTTGAATCTTTGCACCTACAGTTGGGAAAAAAGTTAGGAAAGCTCTAAATTATTCTGGAAATGTAAGAGGTTTGGATGTTTCGAATTAATGTAAAATGCATTTGTCAATATTGATTTTATCATTCGTTATCTGCTTCGACCATAAGATAAAGAATCGGAAGAAATTATAATAATATTTCGGATAAAACTATATTTCTTTCCAATGTCACTGAAAGTGAAATTTAAGTAAAAATTTCCCACAATAATATTGAGTTTGATTTGTTGAATTACTTATTATAAATGAAATACATAATAGAAATATGGAAGTTCGGGTTCCTACATATTGGGAGAAACCGAAATTCTGAGAGTGGAATCGTAACAGTGTGATTATGGTGAAACCATAGTCTTAATAATAACAATATGTTTATTAGATGAAATTCATAAATCTGCTCAAGTGAAGTAAAAGATACAAATTGTTAGATGTTTAAGATATATCTAGCATGCAACACAAGCTCATATAATTATTGTTGTGTCAATGTAGTATAGGTGAAGGAAGCTAGGCAATATATGATACAAATTTCTTCAATATTTTCTAATATAGTGGCCACGAGAAAGGATTGTATATGTCGATTTATTTTGTCACGTAGCTAGAATTCAAGAGCGCACAGGAAGTAGAGTTAATGTATTTTTTAGTTAATATTTTATATAAAATCAAAATAAGTTATATATTTCTTACCTTATAAATGATACATTTAAGTTAGAATAATTTTTAATAATATAGTATAAAATTGTATCTTTCTTATATTTGTAATGATTTAAATTTTTTAAACGAAATTAAAAATGCTTATGAATTTAATAGAACCATATTTATTATTATAGCACTAAAAATTCAAGCAATTATCACTAAACATTTGCTTTTGATTCGCGGTATCCACGAATGAGGACACCATATTCCAAGGAAGGGAACTAATTAATTTTAACAGAATTTTTTAAATCAATTAATTCCATTCAATGTTTCTTTATTATATTTAAGAACTATTCATAATTCGCCCAGAAAGAAAGAGATACGCTTTATAAAAATAAAATTTTCAAAATAATATAAAATATAACACGCGACAGTAGTATTGCATTAATAAAATTTTGATATATATTTATTAATGTAAATTCGAATTTTTTTTTAGAAATTTATATTAATTGATGTGTTTATTGAGTATTTATGAGGCTATTCAAACTTATAGTAATAAAATATTACGAATTTCAAATATATGGATAAATGCTTTATTACATATATATTTTGTGTTTGCTATTCATATACAAAATCATAATTACTGTTTTGAAGAAATTAATTTTAATGCCCATATAAAATTCATTCATCCAAATCCAAAACTTGCAATAATTATCATCAATGCTTGTTCATCAAAGATTTGTTTATAAAAAAAACCTGTCATTTTCATTCCATTAAATAAATATTTAAATCATTCTCTTTATTTCACTTTATGTTTCTTAATAATGCCTACATTAATTAAATGCATAGTTTATTTTTAATTGAATGGGCTCTTCCAAAGTAAATAAAATGGAATTGAATTTTGAGGTTAAATATTTCAACAGCAAAATGCAATTGAAGTTACAAAAATCTGAAATGCAAACACATATATTTTTGAAAATTTTATCTGTAAGTAGATAAATATAAAATTACAAATATTTATCCTTTCAAATTTATTTCCACTAAAAGGTACATTTTCTATTCAAAAATATGATAGATGTTTTGTAAAAATCATTTATAAAAGTATTCTTATGATTAATAAAAGAGGTGACAAATACAAACAGGTAGAAAATTAACTACAGTAAGAGTAATTATTTAATTTTAGCAATCAATTATGCTTCATAAAAATATTACATTTCTTTAACTTTAAGAGGTTATTTAGTTCCTAAATAATGTTAATTCCTAAAGTAAAAAATGCTTTCAATATTTGAATTTTTACTGTTTCTATATTTCGAATTGAATATGTTCCAGTACCAAGAACTAGCGTACAGATTATTAAAAAAAATTATATTTGAAATGTCTATTCGAATGACTATCTGAAAGATATTTAATGGAAATTTTGAACAGCATTTATTTATTGAATGATAATTAATAATGCATTGGTAATTTTAATTTTTATTGTAAATAGGAACAGATAAGACATGCAATTATGATTTTCTAACGAATGAATAAGTAATTGGAAAAGTGACTTCTTTTGAAATTCATCAATGAAAGCATCTTTAAATTTTGAATAAAAGTGTGGCATATTGGAATTTTTCTAAAAGACGTAATACAATAATAAACAGTCATCCGGTGATACTACTAATTAAAATAGTTATTTGATATTTGAGTGTTGATAAGAAATTTTTTAATTGTTTCTAATGTTGAAACTCAGAATGGAAATCACAAGTGGAAAAAGAGGATCAGAGTGGAAAAACAAGGATATAACCATAATATATATATTATTTTCACCGAGGTGTCTTCCAAGTCTGTCGAGGTGTCTGTTCTTTTCCAATACCAAATCTGTATTTAGTATCGTATAACACTGCATAGTATCGTATTCACCGGGACAAAGAAAAAAAAAGTAGATGTAGAGCACATTTACCTTCAAGTAGTTTAGATGCGCTACTAGAAGGTAAAAGTAGCACATCTAAATTGCAGATGCAGTAATATAGCGGATGACTTCTGAGAGCGTCAAGAGGAAACGAATGGAAACTTGATTTCTTCTCTTTCAATCGAATGTCAATTCATCTCCTTTCAACTGGGCGCATTCAATCCTTTAAATCAGCCCATCTTTATTTCTAGAATGTAATTAAACTTAAGACTACATTGCCAGTGTACTTAAGACTGCTTTGCCTACATGTTATTTCAGATAGAGTTATTTCCCAATTCTACAATCGTGTAAACTTTGGTTTACAACATTTAAATGGATATAACCACAGAACTAGACCTCAGGCTAATTACTGTGAAAATTAATTCGAAACAAGACCGAAAAAAAAATCTCATATAATCGTAGATATTGGATTTGCCTTATATCAATTAGTCTGTACGCGCGATAAAAGAAGCGGGACCTTACGAACGACCAATAATTGCATCTCAATACCAGCCCATATATGAAGAACGTGGTAACCTTCAAATGCTACTATTTGAAAAAACTTAACAGTTCGATTGAAATAATATTTGCCTTTTAAGAAATTCGAAAAAAGCAACTAATGACATGGTAAAGATAAAAGAGCCATTTTTTGTCGGAAATTAAGATTTTTTAAATAAATTTCTTGAAACAGAATTCAAACAAGCAAAAGTTTCTCTTTTTTAGGTCTCTAGTATTGTTCATACTTGGATTGCTGAAATAGAAGCAGATTCAGGACGATCAGCAGTATTTATTGGCTCGGACTCTTATAAAGTTCAAATCTCTAGATATATTATATTCTTTGCTGTCTTGAAACAATCCCAAAGTACTACGTACAGGATAATGCATGGATATTGTAATGACTTGATCCTGTTCGATCAAATAAAAGAGTAGAATTTCAAACGATTCTTTTATTTACAGCCTTATATATATAGAAGAACAATTTTTCTAATCTAGGCTAAATTGATACTTACACAATAGTTGAAAGTTTATAGTGAGAAGAGTTCTCCATCAAGTTGGAGAAAGAACACCAAAAGACACTAACATTGTATTAATCAACACGATTACTTCAAAGTGGAGAGTAAAAAAATAGCAGTCCACATTCCAAAAAGTTTATTCCCTCCTTCAAAGAAAAACCCGAACTTTATCGTTGTCCAAACTCCGCCTTCTAATCTCACATTCATCCACGTGAGTTCTCTATTGGTCAATCGTTCAGCAAATATTTCCCTCATTTGTGTAGCAGCCTGGCGAGGGAAATGTTCACCGAAGCAACTCATCACTCTGAAACACTTATCACAAAGGGAACCATTTGGAATCCAGACGTTTGACACTCCTTTCCTTTGAAAGTGCGATAGGTTCCGCCATAACAAGGGACCTCATGTAAGGTCATTCTGCGGAATCACTTATGACAAACGACAACTAGGCGATAAGAAGACCACCCATCCAGCCATCTGGAGGCATTCAACAATGGAGGTTTTTAAAAGGTGTTGAACAGCTGTCTGGGAATGCCGCTATCGTGAATGGGAGAGGAGAACGTTACAATATGGTATTATTGATTAAAAATTTGCTAAATAATAGAATTAAAGTTTTGGTAATATTAAAAAGAAAATATTTTCCTCTTTAATTTAATGAGATGTGACTCAATATTCATGCTACACAAAAGCTATCGTTCAAGTTTACACAGAATATATTGTTATCGAACCTTTTTCAGGTTTCAGCAAACTTTGAAATAAACATGAATTGAAGAAGAAAATCTTTAA
Source organism: Argiope trifasciata (assembly GCA_026543055.1). NCBI lineage: Eukaryota > Metazoa > Arthropoda > Arachnida > Araneae > Araneidae > Argiope > Argiope trifasciata. Next base: position 5,565,236 of record JAPMOQ010041062.1, on the reverse strand, counting down.
CGATATTTTGATAAATATAATTTAAAGGAAAAAGATAATTGTATTGTTTCAATTTTAAATTTCTTTTTAGATTTTTGAGAAAACAAACAACCATTAAAATAATGATATGAATTTAAATATATGCACAAGAAAATATTTTCTGAGACATGGTACTCGAAATGCCAAGAATGTAATTTTTTAACCTCAGAACATAACTACAGTGTCCCAACCTGCGCCTAATCAGAGTAAACATTAGTGTCTCTAGTTTTAATATAAGTATAAAAACTATTCTGATATAAATGGAAGGATCACCTAATTTTTTAAATGCTTATTCCTTAAAAAAATTAATGAACATCTGTAGATTTCCTTCACCCTTTTTTTGTATTTCTGCGTACTGCAGATATTTGACATCAAAAGATTGACATTTACAGAATATTATTTTCTGCAGATTTAAGAAGATAAAAAAAACTTTCAGAGGAAATAAAATACTTCTGTTGTTAAATGTCTTCCTAGCTGTTTTACCGCACAAAATCCTTTTTAAATGCCACTCTTTCTAATATTCGTATTAAATACTCAATTTCCAACCAAGTTATTGAAAAACTATAAAATCTCATGGTTGCTTTCAATCAAATGTAAAAACTGAAAGGGCAACTGAGTATCTGACTTTTAAATTTCTGTTTGGCTTGGATGGATTCAGTTCCCAACAAAAGCGAGGGAAAGTAATTAGGGATGTCATTCATCTCATTTTACAAATCGAGATCTCCAAATACTGAATAACAGACAATTCTTAAAGACGGTAATTAGGATTTCATTTAAACGCTGCCTTAATTGAAATACGCCGAAGGGAGTCTGATGAAGTTAGAAACCAAGGAACTATTTGATTGCATTGTCTGGACTTACCTTGATGCGGGTACTTTTAATCATGAACAAAAATCTGATAACGTTTCGCTTGTATTATGTTTAACTCAAATGCATGGCATTCGATAATTTTTATCTAATTAAACAAGAAACAATAATTGGTTTACAAACATGCAAGTATGAACATACAGTTTGACAGAAATATTAAAAAAATCCTTATTTTTAAAGTAACGCTATTTTGAGTTGTTTCAGACTGTTTAGAGTATCGAAAATTATTATTAACAAGACATCTTTCATTATGTATCAAAAGCCTATAGAGAGAAATTTTTTTCGAGTATAAGTGTTAAAAATGTGAAACTATATTTTAATTATATTATATTATATATTTATTTATTAAATATAATAAATAAAAAGATGGAAATTAATAGAATTACGTTATAACATATAATGTATAATGATGATGTATTTGTGTCCGCGTTACCACGGAAAGGGGGTGTGTGTAGTAAAAGACCTCTGAGCACTTGTGTGCAGAAGTCTGACTTCATACGAAGATGACATTCATGCACTCGTTTGCACAAACCCCCTTTTGCAAGAGGTCTATTTCACACATCTCACAAATAGAACATAGATTGAAGAACAACTATGCTCGAACCATGACTCGAAATCTTGGAGCCCATATCATGGGGAAGACGTGCCACCCATAGGACAACGGCATTATAATGTATGAATATTCAATTTGTTTATACATAGTCCAATAAGAAAATTACGATCAAGGATTACGGAGGATTGAAGAAAAATAGACTTAAGCATTTGTGCTGACGGGTGTGTGGTGTTCAGCAAAAGGACACTTCATCGAACACACACACATATTTGTATGCTAATGCATTAAAAATTTGTCTACTTTCAAGAGCAAGATAGTTAAAAAATGTAGTCATATTCTTCATATGTTAAATTAACTGAGTTCTCTTCGCCAATTCAAGTACGACTACGATGCACAAGATGTATATAATGACGAAATGGCAAAATTCTTGTAAAGAAAAGATTAAAATTAATCGGGTTTTCCTCTTTATTCCAAAAAACGTCCAATACTTCTTTTAGAAAATTTAGAACAAACTAGGGGAAGTGGTTTCACTAAAACTCTCTCGGAACTTCTGCAATTATTATCATCCTCCCCCTGTCCTATAAAAACTTAGATCTTGAGCAAGGTCAGAAAGTCATGAACCGCATTAGCAGATTAACAGTGGAATGAATTATAGGTCTTTGCCGTGAATTGAACATTATCGAATCTATTGTCTAAAATATATTTAATGCTAATCAGTAATCTAACATCACTAAATCTATCACGCAAAAATGTATTTAGGGCGTCTTTTGTCGACATTGACATCGAAATTTGATTCGGAACCACAGTTGTAGTCCAGTTTAATATACAAAATTTCGTTGATTTAATCCATTACGTTTATGAGTTATTGCATTTCATACATACAGAAATATAGACCAGAGATGAAAGAACCTTTGACAAATTTGTTTCAAAGTTTTATAAAAATTTCTATTTTCGTTGCTAAACCATGTACTTCTTTTTATCTACACCTGTTGTTTTAAAGTTGTTGGTCACTTATCAAACAAACAAACTTTTGTGAAGAAATTTGCTCAAAACGCGTCAGAAATTTACAAATTTCGTTATTAGTAAGATACCAAATCGTTTTGGAACATCGTGCTCACGTTTAGATCGACAAAATGCTAAAAAATGTATTTTCTGAACTCAGAGAGATCTAAAGCGTAGGGATTCATCATAATTTCTCGAATTTTTTTTTAATCTTTAAAATACTTCTTCCATATTTCGTAAATGAGGATGTTAAATTTACATAAAAATTTACACTGAAGTTATTCAGTTATGAGCATTTTTCAGCAATATCTACATGACTGTTTTACACTTCTAAATATTGAGACAATACCACAACGAAGCACGATCTTCTAAAAATAATAAATACATATTTGCTATTGGAAATAAAAAACCAAATTGGTGACATATAACCAAACGATCTCACAATGCTGAACGATATTGATAGCGAACGTATTTTACTTCATTCGCAATAGCAGACTCTCTATTCAGCGATTTAGAGTCCCTCAAGTTTTTTGATATTTCAAGATCTCTGAAACTTATCACGACAAGGTACAAAAAGTCAAAAGGTGGAAGGACTAGGAATAAAATGAATTTTTTTTTGTTTTTTGTCAAAAGTTCGTCTTACTCTCTTTTCTCTCCCCATTTGAAGGAGGAATTTCATTTTCAGCGAGTGTCTAGTGACATTCGACAAAGAAAAGAATGTCCTTCGGAAAAATAAACTAGTAAATAAATCGTTTGGAAGTAAAGGAAGAAAGGAAAATGGTAATAATGAGGTTCCTGAAACCTGACAAATGAGGCTCTTTCCACTTACTTTTCTTCATCTTTCTCAAATTCATTAGGGGAATTATAATTTTTTTATTTGCATCGTTAGCAACGACTTGTTTTTCAAGGGCATTTCTTTCTTTTTTTCTTCCTTTTTTGTTATCTAGTTTGTTATCCAAGAATGAAAAGAAAAAAAAATTCCAAGATAATTTTCATTTTTATCAAACGGGAAACATAAATAATGATTTGAATATAACTAGGATTTCAAACTAGAAATTTCGTGCATAATAACGATAATACAAAAATTCTGTACGCAGCTGCAATAATAAATGAATATTTTTAAAGCAAATATAGAGAAAGATGTTTTATCAAAGGAAATATACGAAAGCTTATTAAAAAATATAAACAAAAAGTAAATAAGAAAGGAAGAAATAAAAAAAACTGTAAATACAATTTCCACGAATTTCTTTAGCGGTTAAATATCTAAAAAAATTATTTTATGAAATAAATGTGATATAATGTTCTTATCTTAAAAGAAAATTTTCCTTAATTAAAAAAAATAATAAAAAGGCAGAGAGCAATTCTACTGATGATTTTTGAAGTGATAAAATTCAAGAAATGCTATTTAAATCATTATATTATATAAACGTAATTTTTTAAGCAGAATCGTAGCCAAAGACACAGAAGACACTTTCGAATTTAAAACTGTATTTATTCCATACCGGGAAAGCATAATTTATGTACAAGCAGAAGCGATGAGAACACCAACATAGAACGTTACAAGATCGGAAAAGAGAGCGAAAATATTTTTCCCAGTGTTTATAGATTGAGTGTTTTTTTGCTTTACACGTGTTGATTCAGGGATTTAAGAATCTTTTAAAAAGAATGTGCTTGGCTGGACAGTTTTTTTATCCCTTCACTTGGAGCTTGTGAATCACTGATTTAAGCATTTTAGATCTCGTAGGGAATTAATTAGATAAAAAGAGTGGAGATGGATTAGGAAATAAGATAATGAGAATGAATGAAGAATTTTTAGAATCAAGTTAATATGGGGTAAAAATTAAAATTGATTAAAAAAATTAAATTATATATACATATATATGTATCTTAACTACAGATTATTTCATTTAAAGAGTAAAACAAAATGGCGAAAAAAAACCTTTTTATTTTTCTAATCTTTTCTATTTTTTGTAAAATAAAATATTTGTTGCATATTCTTTTCAATATCTGCCAGTTTAAAAATATTTATCGAAATTCAATTAATATTACAAGTTTTTTCCAGCAGCATATTTATTAACTCCAACAATATAAAATATAAATTTTTATTTCATTACAGACTTTTTTTTCATGTGAAAGCAATACGCCGGATCTAAATATTTCGAAACTAACTTTTGCAAATCGATTAGAAAGGAACCCTAAATATACAGCTAACTAAATGCAAAATTATACACCAAGATAATTAAAGTTAATAATAAACAACAAAATTTTGAATAATAAATAAATAAATAAATTTATGTTAAAATAATTTTTTAATAAAATGATAGCATCAGAATCTTCAAGAGAATCAAAGCAGGAACAAAAACAAGAAGAAAAAAAACACTGATATTCTCAAAACACAAAGATAACAGCTAAAAATATATAAACACAACTTTGTTTCTGATAAATTGCTTCAAATTCAAAAGCACAATGCGAAATTTTCGATGAGATTAATAAAAATCGTGTTTCCCTATCATAACATTATTACAGACAGCATATCATAAACACATTTCAAAGAAAAGTTTACATTACTGTTATATCAACTCGATTGTCATCCTTACTTTAAGGATTTAAAAAAAAACCACGTTGGGAAAGAAAAAAAATAATAACTCTGGTGGGTTTTTTTTCCGTTGAAAGGGAAATCTTCGAAATTACATTTGAACTAACAAGATCATAACAGCAAGCTTAAGCTTTCTTTTCAAAACAAATCCTTTAAAAATGTTACGCAAGGATTATACGGAAGCTTTTAAACAGCAGAAACAAATCTCGTCTCTACAATCTACTATAAAATGAAAAATGATGCAGCTAAAATTATGAATTAGGGAGCATGGAATAACTTTCCATAAAAAGTAAAAACTAGGTACAAAAGGTGAGAAATTTGAAGCCGCCAGCTTAAAGAAAAATAGATAGACATCTTTTTTCAATATTTAAGTTCTACGACACACCGACATATTTCTTTTCTTTCCTTTCATAGTTCCAGAATGGTTAAAAAAGGCATAATAAAGACTTATTGAAAAGATTGGAGATAATAAAGATCGAAATCTTCAATTTTCAGAGTGACGAAACAATTTTATAACCCTTAAATCAAGTGAAAAGAAGATATAAGGTGTAATTCAAATTAACTGCAAGTATTAGTCAATAGCAGCATGTTTCTAGCTCATCAGTTCAATATTAAACATTTCAGCATTGATCATCAATATTAAGTTGAAACTGTGCTCTAATGATTAAAATTAGAGGAATATGAGCGTAAATTTTATCACATGAGAATAGAGGTTTCTTGCCTCAATCTAGGATCTTTTTATTAAATTGATATACAGAAACCTCACTTTAACAAAAATTGTTGTTGATAAAATGTGTTCAAATGAAAATGAGACAACAATTATGTGTAAAGAAATTTTTAAAATTCTATTATAATTGCAGCTCATATGGGAAAATAGAAACATAAATGGTTGCCATTGAAACACTGATTCCAGGGTGTAGGAAGAGTGTGGACGGGGCATCGTTTGAGCATCCATAGCACACAAACTTTGGCATGCATTTTATGGATTACGTGATACATAGTTCCTTTACTAATCAACAGTTCTACAGCATTTCTCGTGGGAGTGATTCGATGATTCTGCCATACAGCTGAAATCAAGATACTGTTGGTCACAAACTATGACTGCCAAGTACTGGATGTTTACTTATTCCACCTTAAATTGATGACAACACCGGAACATGGTGCTTCTTGTGAAACAATTCCCTCTGGAAACTCTTTAATCCTACGATAAATTTTTAAAGTATGCTCCTTTTCAAAGTGAAAGAAGTTGGATAAATTGCCCTTCGAATTGATCTGCATGAAACCATCATGCAACACATTACAGAAACAACTATTTAAAAATGATAATATTAATGCAAAGCCTTTAACTATCCACGCGCAACTGGAAATACCACCACGTAACTTCTCGGCTATCAAATTAATTCATTGGACATTGATACAACGCCACTACAGCTACGGTCTACTTTTCATTTTGGGTCAATTTATCGGTAGACTGAATGAGAGAAAATTTTTTCATTATAATAGAAATAACAGCTAATTTGAAATACCATTATATCTCTTATATGGTAAAAATAAATAATATTGTAAACTGCTTTTTATTAATAATCACAACTGTATTCCATATAGAATATAAAAATTTACTAACCAAAACTGAATATACAGTTGCAATGCATACTTAATATTCATAAAGTTTATCATAGCATGCAAAAAAATAAGTTAATAAATTTAATAATGATCAAATTGCAATCCTGTGAGGAAAGAGCAATTCAGACGTTTCATGAGTTGAACTTCAAGGCTTCATGAAGATTCTGAGATCTTTCTGAACATAACTTCAAATTGGCGGCAACTATAGTTTTGAAAATATTTAGATATAGAAAAACTTCTGAAATTATTTTAAGCAGCAATATAATGTAGTCTTTCCTAACGAGGATTATTCATAACATGACCGATTCTCTTAATGATATACGCCAGTATGAATTGAAATATATTTTAAATAGCTAATTCTGTTTTAATTAGTATTTTTGAAATGCATGTGAAACTGAGAAACCTGACATCAACAACGTACACTTTACATATTTACATACATATTTAAGGTATTAATTGCACTCACTGAGCGTTACATTTCGAACATAAATGAACGTCAAATAGAAGTGTCGGGTGGAATTTGTCTCTCAATAATAATAATAATAATAATAAAGACTATTTAGTTCAAAATTTTTGTCTTACCTCAGCGGTAGTGTCTTGCACTGTGGGTGTTACATCTTCCAAGTTAGGGCTCCTTGAAGGCCCTTCGACGCTCACTCCATGCTTGGTCTTGCCTCCACACACGTGACATCGGTTGCCGTCCTGCACAGCTGTCTGCACAGCCAAAGACTTCGGCAAGTGATCATCCGTAGACAAAAGATCATTGTTTTCGCTGCTCACGGGAGATTCATTACTGCTTTCGTAGTCAGAGGAGATGATCCCTTCACCTTTGAGTGCCCTTCGAATGCAAGGTAAAGGGGGCAAGGGTTGGCCTCCTTCTTCATCGTCTTCAGTCGTTTCGGCATCGGTTTCCCGTTGGGCCACCATGTGTCTCTGGAAGAGCTGAAAGAAGAAAACAGAAATATTAGTCATCAGCAGTTAGTATAATAAAAAGAATTCAAAACATGTTTAATTTTATTATTTTTTCGAACCTGAATTGTTTCATATGGTTGCAGAGTATGAACTTCGTGATACCGAATCACACTCATAAATCTATTATAACTTGAGGAACATTAATTGATGTGCCCGTGTCAGCTGCCTTAGATCAGAAATTACACGAGAAATTTTTGATGGAAGGGATTTAATTCAAGACTCTTATTCATTTATGGTTTTTTTTGTGCATTTTATTTCTCTTTTTACAAGCAAGTGCTTAAAAGAAACTTAATTGGAGAAACAGAAGAAGGAAAAGGAAATTATGAATAAGAAGACGTTTATTCATAATAATTAAAATCTGGTTTTGCCAACAAAAGAAGTAGGAGAAGAAGAATGGATGTCGTCTGTTCTATTAACCTGAATGCAAAGATTCTTTAAAGTAAAATAAAGTTACTTATAAGTAAAAAATTATGTTTTTCATTATTAAAATTAAGAAATTAATTAAAATAAAAAAAAATTCGCTAATTTTTAATCAGCATTATCTAAAATTCCCTTTGTGTTCATAATTAAAAGAAATACTTTTTAATATTACTAATCTTCTACTTTATATTATTTAAAGAATCGATTAACAAAGCGAGGGGAAAATATCTGAATTTAGAGATACGAAATAGTAAGTCGTGAGTGATGCTCGTTTTGAAATTTTATGACTGATCCATGCGATGTTTCAAAGATACTGTTGCTGATTATCAATATCTAATCTAATTTAGCACAGCTTATATAAAATTTGAAAAATCATATTAAATTACATTTATATGTTCATTATTTTGTATAAGTGTTTGATTATCATGCAAATTCTAATATCCATTCAGAAAGTAAAAAATTGAAACAAAATTTTTATAAAGATCAAATGCATTTTATATAGAACATTCAGAAAGGATTAGCTTTCTATTTAATTTTAATAGAATTAACAATGGTATATAACCAGTTTATTTCTGTTTTGTTTAACTAATGTATTATTAAAACGACATGGAAAATTTAAATAGAACACAATTACACAAATATACGACAGTATGCTGTTTTCGTATGACTGAAAATGGATACCAGATGGAACAATTTTTTTCAAAAATCTTTACCCATAAAATCCATAAGTCATTAAAAATTGCAAGAAACATTTTTGATTTGCAATCCAAAAAATACAGAAATTTATCACATATAAATATACTTAACTAGGGAAAAATTTGAAGGACTAAGAAAGCACTTGATGGTAATAAATAGATAATATTTGAAAATTTGAGAAAACTGAGCTAATGAAAACACAGAAGATACTAGACACCTTTGGTGACTAGCTAGTTGGCTAGGAATACTCTTTTATTCCCATTAAAATTCTTATACATATTTTTGATGTAAACAATTCATATAAGAATTACTTTTAAGCATCAAATTGTAATAGAAACAAAGCTATGTTACTTTAAAAACCTTATATCTGTTTTGTATATTATATGCATGAGCATTTCTAATATTGTCAAAGACTACGCATGAAAATGCATTACAATGTAACTATGAGTGATTTTTTTTTCTTAACTGCATGCCGTCATTCGCAATAATATGTTCGTTATTTTTTATATAGTCTTCGTAGATTATATGCGAAATCTTTCATTAATTTTCAACAACATAAACGAATTCAGAGATTAAATATCAGATAAAATAATGCAATCTCTTTGAAATGAATCATAGCAATAACATAATTCTGTAAATGAAATAATTAAAAAAAAACTAATCAATATTTAAGAAAGATTACAACTCGTAAGACGAATATATCGATACGTTTCAATTTTTAATCATTCATTAATTAATAATCGATACGTTTTCAATTTTTAAATAAATGTAAATTTAGTTTTGTGCAGTGCTATTTTCAGAAATTACAACAGGAAATATCAAAAATTCGTTTGATTTTATATTTCAAGTCGACCCTAAGTGCATACTCGTACCATCTAAAGTATACTTGTATGAAACTGGTAGTTCTAAGTCAAATGGTTTACCAACACAGAAACAGACACACTCTTTTCTATTAATAGTAAAAAAAAAAAAAAGAAATAAAGATAAGTGTTTGACCAAAACACTTTTCTAAAGAATGTAGCTGTTTTCTATAAATAAGTTAACAAAATATCGTATGAAGCTGATTTTAGATCTATGTTAAAGTTAATTTTATTGCATTTTCTGTAACTTAAGGAGTTTAGAAAAGATAGAAATGCCTAGGTAAAGAAGAAGACAAAAAAAATAATTATGTTCAAGAAATTTGGCAAAAAAAATTATGATGCGATGAAAAAAAATGTAAAATGATTTTTTTAAACATTCTTGATATCTGATGTGTTTCAAATTGAAGAAAATAAAAAGTAAATCTCTATGACGAAATGTCTGCTTCAATCAGTAACAAGAAAAATTAAATATTGGTTAATATTGGTTAAATATTCATATTTTTAGTTAAGATTTTATTGTTAAATGCACTAAATAAAATCGAAAGGTGAATAGAAGAAAAACATTTAATATTTAAGAAAAATTGTTTCTTTATGCTTTTAACCTCTTCTCTTTAACAATTTTTTGAAAGAAAAAATTGCAAAAAATCGTCACATTTTTTTATTTTATTATCAAAGACATGGAAACGAAACGGAACAAAATACTTAGGTTTTAAGTTGGATTTTTAATTTTTTATGGGCGTAAATGCATTTAATTTTAATATTAGTTTACTATCACGAGCGAATGAAAGAAGTTAAATATCTGTCTTTGTATGATAGTTTTTTATACAAAGGTCAACACAAAGTGATACTTTGATATTCTGTACACTGTTCTGGTATCTTTTTTTACTGGTTTGCCTCTGGAATCTATTTTACGGGAGCACAGAGTACACCGTCTCATTAGATTTGATTTTTTTCAATAGCCATTATCTTCATAATCACTATCTGAAAAATCTTCACTTTCGTAATCTTGCATCATCATCATTACTTTACTTTTTTTCAACGCAACTATCCTTCTTTATACATTACTAATTCATGAGCAGACGTATACTATACAATAGGAAAAACACGTGATCAATCGCGCTAAAAGAACCACAACACCAAAAAAAAACTTGGCAAACTGTCAATCAAAGCTGAATATCACCTTTCATTTCTTCCTGGCCAAGTAAAACCATGATAAAACAAATCGAACTGATAATTCTGCTTGCTCGAGTTTTCTAGGGATAATAATTAATTGCACTATTTAGACAATTCAGAGTAATCAGCAAGTGGTTAAGATATGCTATTCGATTTTTTTTACCTTTAACATTGATATATTTAAAAATACTGAGTGTTATCTGCAAAACATAAGAGTATGAAAGTTTAGATAAAAACATTCTTAATTTAGAGATAAGAATACTGCCAGTTATTATCACATAGTCGGTGGAAAGTGAGAAGAGATCTGTGAAAGACAGTTGCACGACGAAGAGAAAAATTCCTAAATGCTTCTGCGTGTCAAAGGCAAATTGAATGCGACTCAAAATGTCACTCCAGCTTTCTGTCACTTCGTAATGAGTATTATTCTCCCTTTTTTCTGTCATTAAGATTTGTGGTTTTCATCCGCTTTGCTGTCATTTCTTTAACAATTTTACTAACAAATAATCTTCAAAATTTCTCACATTTGCAAAAAAAAAAAAAAAAAAAAAAAAAGTTTTTTTTTTATATATGATGCTATTTAAAATATTTCACAATAAGCTGAATTGGCACTGAACTAGATACACATGAATAAGGGTTTGGTTAATTTCAATTAAATCTATTATGCAAAACTTGATGTTTTTCATTCCCTCAACGAAATATTTTCAAGAATCAAATAGTGTATATTTTTATTCAGAAAAACATAAAAATGTCAGTCAAATATAAATATTTGTGTTAATTTGTCAATCAAATATAAATGACCTAATTTTGGTCATTCCCATGATAAAATAGTACTATATAAATGTAAGTAAATAAATGTACTTTCTTTCGATTTCATTTTATTTTAAATATACTCCCTCCCCGGGGGAAACATCGAAATGAGAATGAGATGCTTCTAGCATGGTGGTTGGATCTCGCCACCCTGGAGGGTAAATTAATAGGTGAGGGGTGACTCCTCCCGTCGATGACAGCGTCTTCTTTCTTCGGGAAGGACTGTACCGTGGCTGGTGATAGTCTTTAGGACAGTTCCCGACAATGCGAACTGTTCGGACACAGTTCCCGACAATGTTGTTGTGGCATTCAGTATTTAATATCCGGGTGCCTTCGGGCGGGTCGAAGCGTGAGTGGTATGACTTATTTTAAATATCCTTTATGACTATTCATGTAAACTGCGTCCATAATAAATAAGTTCATTAATACTTTATAATAATACAAGAAAGCCAAAGGTTTAAATAATTTGTGAAACAAGACGGTTTGAATTTCACTAAAATAATAAAAATTGTTGTTCAGAATTATGCGAAGAAATATTTTAAATCAACGGAAATGGGCACCCCATATTTTTCTCATACGTTCGCGAAAATTTTTTTCCCCGTTTCTAGACATAAAATGATAAATTTTTGGTATAAGGCTGTGATTTGCTTGCATGGCGTAGTTTTGAAATACAGATCTTTGACATGAATAGAGCATTTTTATTGATTCTACAATCTGAATACGTATTTAGGAAGCTATTTTGCAGGACGATTAACAACAAAATTTTACATGGAGGAACAATCATAACCACAACACATATGGAATTTTACTGATTAAAATTGGTGTATGTATGAGCAGTTAAATTTACATACATGAAAAAATGTAGACCGGCAGACGGCCAATACTTTCACAGATTTGGTCAGATATTTTATATGGATGTATATTTTAGTTGATAAATTTTGTATTAAAGTTGTAGTAAAAAATACTGTAGTAAGTTGCACCAAATTTTATTTAACTAGCTTTGAGTTTTGTAATTACAGAGCTTACTTAATTTTTGATTTATATTATTTTTTTTCGAACAATTTAGTTGAACTTTAAATAAAATAAAACAAAATTGATATTTTATATTAATAATTTCTTCCTTTTAGTTCATTTTATTTTCTTACAAAGTTTTTATTTTTTATCAAAAGACATATTGTGACACAAAAATATTCCCGGCATGTACTAGAACCAACGATGGGTAATAAATGAATTCAGCTCGGGATTCATAGATTAGGGACTTCAGAAAAATATCAATATAGTAAAGGAATAGAGATTTGGTACAGAAACGAGAAATCCGCAGAAACTTTGCAGATGTCTATATAAGTTTGTAAAATTTTTCAAAAATTGTTGAGAAAAGGATTATAAATTTTTAATATATTCTATGAATTTGAACAACTATTCATAGGTAACTATGATTAAATTATAAAAGGATTTTAACATGTTCTTGGGATTTTTTAGTTCTTCATGTAATTGTACAATATTATGTTTGGTTAATTAAGGATTATGTATCAGAATATCAATGCATTTTTTCTCGTTTATGCCTGAGAAAAAAAATAGGTATTTTTGTCTGATAAAAATATTTAACGAGAACAGTAAGAAATTCATTATTATTAGAAATAAGACAAAAATTGTATATTAGCCCTAAAAAAGTTATTTTTTTCATTTAATATTTTTAGGTTATAGTTTCTTTTTTGTAAACCAATAACATACAAGTGCGCGCACACAAACACACACACACATTTAATGTGCAAAAGGCAATGTAAAGTTTGCTAAAGTAAAAAGAAATTATAATAGTTATTGAATATACACTGATGGAAAAAAATCCCAACACTAGGAAGGAGCTGGGCTAGATAAACGAAATTTGGTAGGCGTGTTTATACATCTGAAAGATGACGTCGATTGAAATTTCGAGCTACGCGCGTAAGTGTGGCGCTAGTAGAGACACTATGAACATGCAAATGAGGTTTGTTTTAAATAAGCACTGTAAGGTTCGTGATCGTTATTTACAGTTGAGATTTGACGTAGTGGGTTAATGTTAGTCAAGGATGCCTCTGAGAAGACGAAGAAGCCATTATCAACAGCTCACTGAATTTGAACGAAGTCGTGTTGTAGGGCTACGAGAAGGTGAGTTTTCTTTCCGCGATATTGCTGAAAGACTTGGCAGTAATGTATCCACTGTGCATGAGTATTGGCGGCAGTGGTCAAGGGAAGGTACTGCCTCAAGAAGACCAGGTTTCGGGCGGCCACGTGGTACTACTGAGAGGGAAGACCGTCGTATTCGGCGCATGGCTGTGGCTAATCGTACTGCGTCTGCAGCTGAAATTCGAACTGCAGTTGGCACCACAGCGACACAACGAACTGTTACAAATCGGTTACTTCAAGGACAGTTCCGAGCCAGACGCCCTGTACAGTGCATTCTACTAACTCCAAACCGCTGCCGTTTGCAACGTGAGTGGTGTCAAGCTAGAGCTCATTGGAGGACGGAGTGGAGATCTGTTGTGTTTTCTGATGAAAGCCGGTTCTGCCTTGCTCGCAGTGATAGCTGTTTGTTGGTTAGAAGGAGGCCAGGTGAACGTCTGCTAGTGACCTGTCTGCGGCCTAGATACACAGGGCCTACTCCTGGAGTTATGGTTTGGGGAGCAATTTCGTATGACAGCAGGAGCACTCTCGTGGTTATCACACGCACCCTGACTGCAAATTCGTACGTCAGTCTAGTGATACAACTTGTTGTGCTGCCATTCATGAACAGCATTCAAGGGGGTGTTTTCCAACAGGATAACGCTCGCCCTCATACCGCTGTTGTAACCCAACATGCTCTACAGAGTGACGACATGTTGCCTTGGCCTGCTAGATCACCAGATCTTTTTCCAATCGAGCACGTATGGGACATCATTGGACGACAACTCCAGCGTCATCCACAACCAGCATTAACCGTCCCTGCATTGACCGCCCAAGTGCAACAGGCATGGAACTCCATCCCACAAACTGATATCCGACACCTGTACGACACAATGCATGCAAGTTTGCATGCTTGCATTGAAAATTCTGGCTGTTACACCGGTTACTAATGTACCAACATTTCACATTTGAAAGGCTCTTCTCGCCAATGGCTCTACCTGTGATCTTGAAACTTTAATCAATTAAATATGTTACCTAGACAAATATATTCCTAAAATTTCATTACTGTACAATAATTTTTTCTTGGTGTTGGGATTTTTTTTCCCATCAGTGTAGATTTAAAATAATACAATACGACAGTAAAGATTTTCAAAATGAATTTAGGCTTAGTATTCATTCATTTCTATTTAAAACCTTCTTGATACTACTAATAAATCAAATTGCATGAACTAAAAATTAATTTTGATTCTAAAGCTTCTTTATTATTGAGTAAAATATATGGAATAGGAAATAAAGAAAATTAACTATCTGAAATAAATTAATAAAATGCCAGTTTTCTTTGGATACACTAGAAATCTTGAGAATAAATTATATGTAAACTTTCCATACAAAATGCATTTGCGTAAAATATTGGAGCATTATTTAATTTCTTCCAAAATTAAAACATTTTCCAGAATTTCATCTGCAAGATGATGTTATGTACTATTATGATAGAAAAAAATATTCCAAAGTGTTACTAGTGAAAAATAATTATAATAAAAATGCTGTAGTAGAAATAAGTGAAGAACATAAAACATATTTTAATCAGAATTTATGCATAAAAGCGCACAAATAATTTAGCATTAAACCAACTGAAATGTGGTAAAATAAACGTCTGAGATACCAGAATTTTTTAAAAATTCAGAACTAACATTAAACTTAGATTTTTACTTAATTTCATAAATTGATTCGAAAAACAACGAAACAACCTAATAAGGAAAATAAGTATTATTTCTGTTTTATGTCTAAGTACACACTAATGAATGCCAATGAGAAAATGTCATCAATTAAGGTAACCTATTAAACAGAAGAAGAAAAAAAAAGAAAAAAAAAGAATTAAAATAATAAATGATTGTGTATTCATTTTTATCCAAAAACTTAAACTAAATCGTAACATATTGCAAACATATAAGGATTAATGTATAATATTTGTACATATAAAATAGATAATATTTCAAGATTCTTATTGTTTAAAGGTGTTAATCGCTTCACAATTGTGCAGTTACAAAAAAAATCTTTAATAGTACAAATACATAATTAGCCATAACACATTTAAAAATTCATTAATTATAAATTTAAAAAATATTAAGTATAAATTTTTGAGAAATAGTTTTTTCTTTAGTTTACAGAATTCTGAAGCAAAATATATGTATAATAAAAAATGATAAGAATGCGAAAATTCAAACAAAATTCAACTGTTTATTTAGTTTCTTTTTAACTATCATGAATACATATCTTTCGAGGCAAAAAGTAGAAATTTTGAAAAGGAGTTGTGGTGGTCGCTAAATGAAGTGAAACATTAAAAATGCAAATTTAAAAAATAAAAAAAAAAAAAAAAAAATGGAAAAACGAACATAACGGAAAACAAATCTCATGGAAACATTATATTTCTTTTTAAATATCAAAAGATCACAGTTGGGAATTCAATATTTTGTTAATAAAAAATTCAAATAAAAATATTATAGAAGTATATATTTTGGAGATAGGAATGTATAATTTTGCTTTTGGTTACACCAAGATGAAAAGAATTAATGATTATATTTATTTTAATGCTATAAAATTTTAATGACAAGAAGAAAAAGATTGAAATACGGTGAAAAATTACATTTTCATTGAAATTGAAGCGTTAATATTATAGATAATGAAAACAGGAATAAATATGTGCTATTTTATTTAATTTTTGAAAAGTAATATTGCAAAATATTTAATTTGAATAGAAATATAGTTATAACAAATATTTCAAATATGAAGCCACACATAAAAAGTAAGCGTTACAAATAGAATTTACGACCTATTTTCTTCATTTCTTAATTTGAAGTCATTTGAAATATTTATGTATCTTAGAAAGATGATTTTCTCAGGACGAATGTTTTATGAATATATAATAGAGGACTTTTGGAAAAGAACTGATGCCAGACACAAAGTTTCAAATATCTTGAGATTATTCATTATATCTGAGATTTATTTCCATGCTTATTTTTGAATTTAACTGCTAATTTATCATGTTTTATTTTAAAATTTTTAGTAACAGTAGGTTACTAAAAATTTTAAAATAATTTTCTTCAATTACACACTTTTATTGTTGCGGTTTCCCACGTATGAGTATGAGAATGTATGTGCGCACCAAATATAAAAAAAACATAAATATTCATAATTTTGTACAAAAAATTAAGTTTCAAATTAGAATAATTGAGACGTAGGGCGTTACAAATTAAGCGTCGATTTAAATAAACTAACATAGACTATTACAAATTTGGACTTAGGTTTCTTCCCAGCTTATAACATTAAGGTAATGTTGCTTATACTCGGTGGTATATATAAATGAATTAATATCACTAAACATATTTTGGGAAATTTTTTCATACTCAATTTGTGAAAAATATAGCTCTGTTGACTTTTAAAGTAAGAGTAAAATTGCCAAATATTAGTAAATGTAAATTTCCATTTCATGACATTAATCAAGAAAATTCGGAATTTCACACCATTCATTGGCCAATTTAGAGAAATAAATCTATTTTCTTTTCGAACCTACACAGTTGAAAGAATACTTTCAAAACAAATTTAAAAACTATTAAGCTTTCCATTTTAGCAACCATTATTTTTTCGCATACTCTCTAGTAAAAAAAGTTATTCTCTTTGTGGGTTTTTTTAAAAGCCCAGAGAGCTCAGATTCTCATTTTTAGAATCTTAAACACGAGAGTTTTGTGCTTTGTAATATAGTAAATAAAAGCAATTTGTCTATTTCCAATAATTGAAACAAACAACAGTCACATTTGCATTCGATTTTAAAATTAAATGACAAATCTATGCACCAAATTTTGTTTTCGTATTTAGTTTTCGGATAGCTAGTAAGTCAGACTTCCAATAAACAACTTTGTTGCAAACTTCGCAATTATCAATAAATTTTATGGAAATACATATCCATCTACTCGAAACGTTTTTGATTTATCTTGTTCATAGACAGACAAATAGTGTGATAAATAAAAGTATATAATTCCAGAAATCCGCGTTTTGAACTCTGAAACGTTTGGAATGAGGAGATTCTAAAAATTTCGAGTTCGAGTTGCTAGACAATTACAAAACTGTGACATCATTTTTTAAAATTTTCTCATATACGCTGGATTAAAAATAATAAAATGCTAAGTTTTGAAGATGCTGTGCTTTATCAATACTTGTTGGCGCTTATTCTTCCAAATAAAACAAAATAGCATTTGTTTTCATACCATTCACGATAATTATTCAACAATTAATTTTAAAAATTACAATAATCAAACGAATCAATAGTTTTTAGCACTATGCTCTATTATGTAATCACATATAATAAAGATCAAATAGCGCTAAAAATATAAAATATTGAATAGCTTATATATTTTCTTGTAATTGAAAAATTAATTTTATAAAAGTCTGTTTAAAATCGTTTGACTTTTTCTTTCCTAAAGAAGTAAAAATGAGTTTTATAAAAGTCAAATCAACAAAATGCAGCATAGAAGAAGATTAACTATGAAGTATGTTCTAAATTATGTTGGAGCAAAATCCAGTGATGGTAATGAAATTCATAGTTGTGAGCGCAAGGAATATATGCTACATCTTTTGTTGCAGATCTTGACAAATGATTTGACTGAAGAGTTAATCTAAAACTTTTCATTTTTCGTCATTCATTAATTGCAAGACACAAAAAAAAACATTAGCCGCTATATTAAAAACCGTCTTCCAAATTATATGGCTTCTATGGCATTTGATTTAGAAAAGAAGAATTGAATTGTATGGAACAAAATTAAATAAAGGTACCGTAACAAAAATAAAATTTTTCATTTAGAAATATTTAATCAGAGAATATTAATGCCATAGAATTTTAATCAAAATGAAAAGGATATTATTGTATGTAATGCGAAAATTAGTTTTATTATTAAAAAAATGAGTTGTAAATTAAAAGTGCATGTATACATGTAACAATTCTACGAAAATTGAAACTAATTCCTTTTCTTAATACCCTAGCATACCAAATAATGGCGGGGAAAATATTAATTCAACCTTTTCCAAAATTAATTCTAAAGTCAATAATAGTCTTTTACTCACAAAAGTAATAAAAATATGAAAAAATAAAAACCAAAAATGAGCAAAAGCTGAAAACTTGAGCATTAATTCCTTCTGAACTAAACGTTCGTGCTTTGATGAAATATGAATTAAATAACTTTTACTTTAAATAAAGTAAAATTCAAAATAAATTAAAAGTAATAAATATGAAATTAAAACCTATATTTGAATAATGATAAATAGATTGTTATTTACATCGGCAAATATATAGTTAATATGCAAAATACTTTTTCATTAATAATACTTATAACAATGCAATAATGTAGACCGTGGAATGTACATGCATTCATTTTGCCATTAAAATATACATTTTATTAAGATATCCTGCAATTATCTTAATAAAAACTTTAATAATAAATACATAAATGATCGCTTAAAAGTCTGCCCTAATAGAATATTCATTAAACTTGAAATAGCATTACCTCAATGTCATACCTTATTAAATTACTGCCTAAGCTATCAACTATTAAAATTGGAATAAACAACAGCAATTTATTAACAATAATTAAATGTACGAAAAAAATATGCCACTTACCTTAATTCATTTTTTAAAGAATTACTTCAGTGTACCAATTAATTATGAAAGATAAAATAAGTTGAATAAATGTAATTGGTATTAATACGTATCGTTAATTTCCTTAGAATGAAAAATTATTGAGGACACAATATAAAGGAAAGAGCAATTATCAAAATAATTACTTTAGGAGGAAATCAAGAACGACAAAATCACAGGCAGAACTGAAAAATAAAACAAAATCCTCTGTTTCTCCAAGAAATACGTCAGTAATTAAATATGTTTAGTCCCAAACAGAAAATCAATATTTTTACATATGATAATAGATGTAGAATCGGCTCATTCAAAAATTTTATGATGTAATTATAAAAAAATGAATCCGGTAAAAAGGTACGATACATTATAAAGTTATATATCAGTATTAGTTATCATGAAGTTAATTAATAGAAACTGTTACTATTCTATTTCTTCTAAAATAAATTGCTTACAAACAAATGGTGCTATAAAAATTCCAATAATATCATAAACATACAGCTTTGTTTTCGAATTATATTTTGCTCCCATTCGTTTTCTTTCATTATGTAAACTTAAAATATGTGGAAACTAAGATCATAAATTTTTTCATACTACATCGTCATCAGTTTTTGAAACTTGCTACTTTTCAATGATTCATCCTCGTACATGAACTGGTTAAAGTTATAGTGGTCTAAGATTATTTATTTTCACGTAGTCGAAATGTATAAACAGAAAATTCGAACTCTAGATGTCTCCCGAATCCAGCTTTTCGAATTTTAACTATCTCTTTATGAATACGATAATTTAAAAGAGTTTTGAGCAGGATAGTTTGTAAATAGCATATGCTATTTACAAACTATTTGCAGATTTTTCTTAAATTTTGAACGAAAGTCATTTACAAAAAATCTTCGGTGTGTCTGATCCAGAACAGAAAAACTTGGTAATTATGAAACTTAAGTAGCAAGATGCATAAAATTTAAACATTCAATATCTAAAATGTAGATTCTTATCAAATTTTGAACCAAAAATCTAAAAAGCAGACGAACCAGAGAAACGATACATGTCTGTCAATTCATATGATAACTCAAACCCTCAATGACTTCATACATGAAATAAATGATTTTATTTTAGCATATAAAATTGGAATTTGAGTCAAATTTTGAATTAAATATATCAAATATTGACCGTGATCTGGGTTGTTCATACTCCTGTGTATAAGTGTTATAGACAAAGAGCACGCAACAATTTAGGTAAATGAAATTTGGGATGTAATTTTAGCAAAAGTTTAGATTCGAATCAATTTCGCATCAAATCTTTTGATTTGTGCATTCTTGTGCAAGTAAATGTGATAACAGTGAGATGATTTATATTACTGGGAATAGGTAGAATTGTAGATATGTGTCGAATTTTTGTTTCATTTGATTGGAAAAAAAAAGTCACCGAAAATACATACCAGGTTTTTTTTTCTCTGCATTATAAAGCCCAGAACTAATTCTAAACAGATTTCAGAAAGTATGAGCATTTTCCTTAGGTACAAATGTATGCCGGGTGGAGGATTACAACTTTATTCGGAAGTATGCAAGAAAGTTGGAGACCAGTTCCGCAGGTTTAAAAGAAAATTTAAAACATATAATTAATGCACTAATTCAATTAATTAAATCTGTAGTGTTAAGCTTGCATCCAAGAAATCTTTAAAAATTATAAAATTACAGCATTTCTGTTTCCTTATAATAATAATTTTTTATACATTAATTTCTGGTAAACAAAGAAAAAAAAGTGACTTACATTATTTTAATGTTAACATATCCATATAATGTGTAAAATGTTTAATGCTTTAAGTTTTGAAAGATTTGAAAACATTACAAATACCATGTTCTTATAGATTACTCTTTTCAAATTAAATTTACTATTAACATCGCTCTGTAGTACTCTAGCCCACGAACAAAAATTAACTTCAAAGTATATATTTTTAGAAATGAAAAATGATTCTTTCTACTAAAAAATCATTTTATTTCATTATATATTTAATCATTTTTATATGAAAACAATAATGAAAAAAAGAGCCAAATCCGAAACCACATTCCAAATTAAAGCACTTTTCGTAAGATAGAACAGAAAATTATAACTTAATCTGGGCCAAAATTCTTTATTGCTTTCTAAGAAAGTCATTATGTGATGGATTGATTGCAGTTTCCTCGAAGTTGGAACGAAATTAGATAACTTAAGTAGATTTTAATAACGAATTCATAAAATTTTACTTGACTAATGATTGTATAACTAGGTTTATTCAATTATAGATTTTAGAGAAATTACAGACAGTATAATGAAAATAAGAAGGGAAAACCTTAGACATACGTAAATGCTGAAGTCTGGAATATTTTATTTTTCTACAATTTTGAAACTAACTACTATCCTATCCTCATACTTTTTTGTAATTTAAGAAACCCTCTCAGCCCATTAAGGGATTTTTTTGGCATTTCTGCTCGATTTGCGTTGAATTTGAGAGGTTCATTTCCTCATCCCTTCCCCTATTAGAGAACCTCTCCTTCTTTTTGTAAGTTTTTGAAATTTTTCACATCTTTTAGTGTCCCATACGAACAGAATCATTCGACGAGATCCAAAATCATTTCGAATAAAATGGCAAAATTTAATATATGACTTCGGTTTAAGTTAAATGATCAAAAAGCACAATGTTCATTTTTTTCATACTATTGAAACATCTTAACGAACACCTAAGCAAAAAGGGCTTAAATTTTTAAAAATGATTGAAATAAGTCTGTAAATTATACGGATAAGACTTTTTATTAATCAAATACCAAAAGATAATCTAGATAAATAAATAAAAATATCTAGATAATATCTCTTATAGATTAAAATTTTAGCGATTCATAGGACCAACTTAACTGGTATGCTGAGGAATAACATAAAAATGACATTTAGCCACATCCCATTAATTTCTCTTTAATGAAACGAGAAGGAGATTTTTTATAACTTTGATCAAGAGACAAGAAATTCTTATAGTTTAAAATTCTTCCCTCCTGCAGCATTAACTTAAGTAATGATCTTTTTAAAATAATTAATTTGGCAACCAGAAAGTTTTCCCAGCTTACCGCTCTCTTATTATCCATGCAGACTATTTTCTCTTAAGAAGTTCCTTGGGAGGCGTTCCTACGGTCATTATTAAAAGCAGTAATGATCGCCGCTGCTTTCCAAGTTGCCAACTATCTTCTGGGAAGGGTCAAAAGACTTAACTTCAAAGACTTGTCCACCATGCAAAGGTAATTTGTTAATTAATTAATGCCAGTAGATCATATAGGTAATAAAATATTGAGTAATTTTAATTGGATTGACGTCCTCATTGGAAGTTATATAAGGACTATTTTAAAAGGGATCTTTCAATTTAGAATTCCAACAAGCAAATAAATAGTTATCTAATTCATAGAAGGAAAATAAGGCTTCATTGCATTCTTACAAACTTGGCACTTCTTCATAAGATTAAAAAAAAGTGAAGTTGTGTCATGTGTTTCAATTAATAATTGGTTCATGAAAATTTTGGCAATAAATTTCTACATAATTATAAAGAAAAAAATTGTTTTTATATTTAAATTCAATTATTCAGTAAAAATTAATTAAAATTATTATCTTAAATTCAAAATAGGGATCCATATTTCATTACCTTCAATCCGATTCAATTAAATTCAACCAAATCAACAGTAAGAGAAGGGCCAAATATTGACTTTCAATGGTGAGATTCCTCAGAGGCAAAGTAAAATGCCTGGCGTATTCTCTAATTTTGATCCACATGTATATAGAAAGCAGGATCTAGGGACAGTTTAATTTTGTTTTTAATTTAGGCCCTTTAAACAAAAGTAATACTTTCTTAAAGATATGCAAAAATTTAACTATCTTGCTGTTTTCTCAAACTAATACTCCCTTAAAGATACATATAGAGAGAGTTAAGTATGTTCTTTTGCATTATTGTTATTGAATAATTTTTCAAAAGTTATATTTTTAAATTTGGTTATATCTCTAATTTGTGAAAATGAGAATAATACACTTTCTATTACCTTTTTATGTACAACATTTAAAGAATCGGCATTAAATACTGAATGGAAAGGTATTTGCGTAGTACCTGTATATTTATATTTCTAATCATATATTAAAAAGAGTTCAAAATCTTGTGATTTATTTAGTGATCTGATAATTAGTTTGTTTTGAAATTTTGAATTCACAAAATTAAATAAGTTATTATACAAAAACTATTTTTTAAATTTTGAAATTAGAAGAAACAATAATGTAATAACGCGTTCAAATCAGTGTGAAATTTGTAAAACTTAAATTGGCAACAAAAAAAACAATCAAATAATCTCTAGTGTGAAATTTGTAATATTTAAATTTTTCCTATATAAAAATGTTCGCTATTATATTATACTTGAACTTAAATAAAGGAAAATGAAACGATGTAGAAAATATTTTTTTATTTTAAACTTAAATCTCTTTAAACTTTATGAGAATTCAAGAATGATACACATAATTCAAGTACAACAGAAATCCAAAGATAAATGTAATGACTTCGAGATGAACTTACTATTTAAAGAAAAAAATAATTCATTTTGTATGCCATTTGTAATATTGTAGCTCCGATATTTTTTAAATGAATACGGCAACAATTTTAGAATAAGAAATGTATATCTTGAAAGAAAATGCAATATAAATTGGAATTTCTTTAGAATTGGAAAGAATGACATATTTGAAGAAACGAAATTTGGAAAATGTAATACTTGTTGTAGAGTTCTGTAAACAATGTTGGAAACAAGAGTTCCGTGTCCAAATAAATTTGAATACACCAAGAAAGAAAGCAGTTATAAAACTTTTTTTAAATGAAGAAAAACGGTACAGAAAGATTATATTTTCTATTCCGTTTTCTTAAAAAAGAGAAGAATTTGGATATGTATGAAAGTTGTTTAAAGAGTTGAAGTATTTGACGTCTGATGTTACAAACAACTATTCTCAGATGAAAAATATATAACAGAATTAGTAAGAAACTCACAGAGATATATTTAATGATATCATTTATTTCACTTTGATGTAAGCAATTGCAAATTAATGTGAATTTTATCAAATTCAATTCCAAAAATAATGGTAATTTACTTTTCAAATATAACATATTAAATTGATTAGTCAAATATAATTAGGCTTATAAATTAAAACTCCCTATCTCACAAGTCGAGTACAAACAAACGGGCTATAATGTGAAAGACTGCAAATTAATGTGAATTTTATCAAATTCTCATCCAAAGATAATGATGCCATTAAAGTAGTTAGTCAAATATAATCAACCTTATAAATTTAAGATACACTTGACTTTGCATTTATAAATTTGAGTGCTATTTTCAGTTGCTGTTTGGATTTGACACTTACTACTATGTCAAAAGGCAGGGTATCTCACAAGTCAAGTATAAACAGTCGTATGTACTGAATTGGTTTTAAGGCAGACTATAATAAATTATTTTTACACAGAAATTGTAACCAGAAATACATCTTTTGAATATTACAGTAAGATGCCTGTAGTAAGTACTGCAACTTAAGAAAGAAGACAGGATATTACACATAACTTTAACTATACAAAATACACCAGATTAAATTAAAACAAAAATCCCCATAGATACATGGAACTTTCTAAATCTTGCATAATATGGATTTCCTAACATAAATGCATGGAAGTACTAAATTTTGTTAAATATATGATTGTTCTCGTCTCTCCATCCAATGTTTTATAAAAAAAGAACTTTTCAACGACAAATTCAATGACTACCGATTTACAAAATCCAGCAGTCTAGTGGAACTACTATTAACCCCTTGCGTACCAGATGGCATTCTCTAGCCCACGCGCAAATCCCAGATTTCTGGGGATACTGAATTTGACGTTAAGACGCTGTTGGGTGTGCTACAATGTTGAAAAAACTAAAATGACGATACACTTATGTAATGCATGTAAAAAAGCTTTTTGTTCCAAGGAATATTTAGAGAAATTTAACAAAGATTTGCTATTTTAATTTTCTTATTTTTTCAAATTTTTGTAACACAGACATTTTGCAACCCCCCTCTTCCTGTTTCCACTCTTATGTTAACTGCCGACAAAATGAATCCAAAATGTTTTTATACAATCCCAATAAAAGAAAAAGACCTTATGATGTTTCCTGTGCTGGTTACTCTGGTTGTACATCTAAAGAAGCCATGTATCCGCATGAGCTTACAATGGGATTTTGCCCTATACATAGCATGTATCCACTAGTGGTTACACAGTAAGCAAGGGGTCAAAGAATCTCACTTGACGTTAGAGAATATAGAAGTAGTTGGAAAATTTATACATTAAATGATGTAGCATGAGGCATTTTTGGTTTGCCTAAAACTTTGGAAAACAGTTAAACTTCCTTTCCTTCCTTTATCTCGACATTATAAAACTTTCCCATACGTTCTTATGAAAAAAATAAATGTTCACTTTATTTTAAAGGAGCAGTTCGCTAATTTTTTGTTTGTTTCTTAACTAGTCTCTTTGGTTGTCGAAATTCTAAATAAAGTATTTAACGATATAATTCAAAAAGTAAATCGATTATTAGCTTATATAACTTTGAAAATAAATAATATAAAAACCTACAAAAAATTATTCTTGCTTTAACATTTCCTAACCAAAACCTTTAATGCGGATGTCTTTTTCATTATAAGTAACACTTATAGTGAAACCTCACTTAATGAGCATAATTCGTTTCCGAATCTTACTCATTTACATGTAATGCGTGACATTCGTTAAGCGAAACGATTATTTACCCCGAAAGAATCAATGTGAAATAGGAAAATCTGTTTCATTCCGAAAAAAAAAATTATACAACTTTATAATAATGCAATTTGTTATTGATAATGAGTGCTTTTTAATAAGAAAATTTGGTGTAATCGGCTGAACTCAAATTTAAGGAAAATGGGACATAGCAAAATGCTTAATAAGTTTCTATCAAGCATAAGTATTGCTTTGTACGGTGATATTTCTGAACGTATAATGTAATAATTTCTCATTGCTTCAGCATTTCTCTCCGGTTGTTACTCTGCTGAGATTTTTATCACCTCCTCTCTTGACCAAATTTTCTTCTAGTTCTCGCTATGATCTTATACTAACTCATTGATATGGCTACTATCCATATCTAGTTTTAAAATCATGACCAGAGATAAAATAATGGAGATTACAGACATTTGCTCAAACCCCTCAGAGTCACATTCGACAACGCTATCCGGTTAAAACTTCATTACAAAAAAGGTTTCTTCGAATATGTGCTCGATTCAAACTGGTACAGGTCAACCTCTATGTGACGTTACCATATCCGCTAGCCATTTTTGCGCAAAACATCATTTGTTAAATAAGTCACTTTTTTCACATTTTATTCTGCTCGTTATGAGAGGTGTTTGTTAGTGAGATTCGACTGATTTCTTAAAAACTATATGAAAAAAGAAATGTCAAGTAAATAAGGTATATTTATAATAGCGAAAACAATTTGCCTTCCCCCTTCTCACTAATATCTTTTCCAAGTATATTTTAAGTGCATACACCGAAAATACATTATCTTATTAGAATACCTATAAAGTTTACGTAGAATACATTTCGTCCATTAATGAAATCCGATTATTTTAAGATGGCGTAAAGTAATTCATTTAATTTGTGAGTGTTTTCAGTTCTCCAACGTTTGGTTAGAAGTTACTGAAATAGTTGGAGGACATGAAGACAAATAATGCCAGCATTATTTGTGCACGTATTTATAAAAGAATTTTGCCTTTTTTCTAACGCTTGATTCATTATGTAGGTGTATTAATGGCTTTTTAACCTGAATCTCGACTTTTTTGAAAAACAGTGTCATTAGTGCTTGAAGATATATCAAAGGAGTTTAATTAATTCTAATGGTACACAAAATATAGGTTGAAATTTTCATGAAGCCCGACTTTTATAATTAAAAGAAATTTCACAATCGCAAAATCTCTTGAAATGTCTTGCAAAGACGGTTCCGGCTAGCGATAAGTGATTGATTATGAATACAAGAATACAGGACAAGAAGATTATACAAAATTCGTACTACTTAGTTTTATTTTTCTATATTAATTAATAGAAACAACATAAAATATAATTATTTTCGCATTTCAAACTCTTTCTCCAAAAAAGTAAATACCTATCTTTGGCAGTTTAGAAATTAGGTATTGGACCAAAAAATTATGGACGCATTATTATGTCTTTAAAATAATGAAATATATCTTCATCAACCACAACTGAAATCAGTTTTACGGCGATGAAGGTGGAGCAATATAAAATCATATAAGGCCTGTAAATTTAATACAGGTAATAATTACAGCTAATGCAAGATAGCATTAACTTGAAATTTTTATAACACTCCAAAATAGTCAACAATGTTGTATACCATTTGCTTCCTGAGCTGGGACATTGAATACCTAGAATACCTGAAGCAGTATCAGCTATGTCGGTGTATAGGATAGGTCGACCAATCATGAATCTCTGGAATATCCCAGTAGCAAATGCTACGAAATATTCTGGAGATTCTTAAACCTTTTTCAGAAATTTATCTTCTTTTTCTGGGAACAAATTAATATTAAAAAATCGTTACCAATTCTTCCCATATCATAAATCGACCGATTTCTCAATTTAAATTTCAGCAAAAATTGATCTGCTTCCCGTATTCTAAGCTTTTAACTTCAGCTTCAAATGTTGTACAATCTGAAAATTACGACAAACGGTTATAAACAATTCAAACCAATACTCAAGCTTTCTAAAATGTAATTATTAGATGACCATTCTTAATAAATTTCCAACTTCTGTGTTCGAACCTTGATTCTTTTTATCTCATCCCACTGATTAGAAATGCACGTTCGTTCAATGCATCAATATTTGTCCCATACATGTAATAATGTCTAAGAATATTTCTTTAGATAAATAGTTAATAGTTGCACTATTTCGAGTTACTTACAGACATATTGTTAATTGTAAAATATTTGAAATAGAAATATTTCTATAACTATACCGTTGTTGGCAGCATTTGGTACACAGTATTATTCACAACATCAAAGGTTGTAAACATTTCAAACAAATATTCGTGTTGCTTCAAATGTAATTATTAGGTTGCCATTTATACGTGATAAATAATTAGTAATTTCACTATTTTGACTTCTTTCTCCGGTAAATAATCAGTTTAAGGATATTTGAAACAGAAATAGTTCTATCTCAAGTATTCTACGACTGCAGCACAGTTGCAAGCATAGTTTTATGTAGTACTAGTGACAACATTAAATGGTTATAAATATTTCAATACTTGTGTACTTTCAGATGCAATTATCAAGTTGTCATCACAACTAAATTTCCATCCCTTGTATTTGATAAATAATTAGTAGTTTGACTGTTTCTAATTACTTGTTGGCAAATCATCAATCATAAGATACTTGAAGCAGACTTGTACTATCTCATGTATTCTACGACTATAGCAACATTGGAAGGTTTTTGCACACAGTACTAGTGAAAATATCGAAGGGCTTTAAATGTTTGAAGCATCGTGTTGGTTTTAATGGAATTATCTGGCTGCTATTACTATAAATTTCTATCCTTTGTACTTGAT
>JAPMOQ010041062.1:5500018-5536176 GCA_026543055.1 Argiope trifasciata | reverse complement strand
TTGTTAAAACATGATGGCGCTTTTTAAAAAACATTTTTACATATAAGAAAGAATTTTAAAAAGTACATAAAATAATAATATGATATTGAATGATTTTCTTTATTATATGTATATAAGCATACCTGGAAAATTTTATACTGATTGGATGAACCATTTTTGTTAATTTCTGCGAGAAAGTAAAATGAAAATATAGTTCGAAGAAAAATGAGTGTAAAGTAAACGTTTCTGAGTGAAAAATCAAGACTTTCATATTTTAGGTTATAACTTTTAAATTAATTTGTGTAAACTCATATGTAATAATAAATGATGTTCAAACGGATTTCGGCTATTAAACGAAATCCTAAAAATATTTCGAAAAATTGAAGGTTCAGAGGTTCTATGGACCCTTAATCATAACACAGTTTACAGAGAATGAATTTTCGAAATTTTTACTAAGCAGTAAATATAAAAACTTTTGTTGCATGGTTTGGTTAAAACATTTTTCAACTGTGAATCAAGATTTTAATCGTTTCAGAAAGATGACTCATTTTCTCGAATTAAGCTCTAAATTGATCAATTTCATTTTTCATAATCATTTGTTTGCATAATTAATCTTTTTTCGCCATTTTACGAAGTAATTTTAAAATTTTGCTGCATTCTATATTCTGAATAATTTGACTAATCTTTTTGAAAACTAGCATACGTAACACTCTCTAGTGTAATGAAAATGACATGAAATGTATAAATTTAAGAGTTACTAAATACTCTTATAACAGAGTTATTATAAACTAATATATCCTATGATATCTCCATGATGTTTTTCTATGTTTTAAATGTTCATCTATATTCAATATTGTAAGGATGCTGCGAAAATAATGTAAGGAATTTTGCGCTGCTAGGATAGCAGAAATTGCGAATTGATACACTACAACACAATGACATAAATATTCAACAAAATTTAAAATATTCATTAAAATAATTAATTTCGTTTTAAAGCATTTTTTTTAAAATAATAGCACGGCTTGCTAAAAAAATGATAATTCAAAGAATTCTAATACGAAACACTAAAAGAGTATAATAGGCTGAGCGTTGATATCAAGAATGTTATGAAAAGATGATGCAATAAAAATATTATTTAAAATTTAGTTTTTGTGTGGCATTTCAGCCTAGTTATCTTACATTGGTTATATTTTATTCCATTTCTATTTATAATTCTTTAAAAATCAAGATAAAAATTCTGTCAATTATACATTCCATCATTAATAGTTTTCAGGGTTTTCTTTTATTTTAATTACTTTCGTTAAATTATTGCGCGAAAGTTTTCTGAAATTAATAATAAGCATGGGAAGTATAATAAGTTTTAGAACATCACTGCATTTCTTACTAAATTTAATTTAAACTCTTTGTGCAAATGAAATATTCAAATAGCAGGATAAACAAAAAGTTCAACGATTAGAAATAAGCTTAAACAGCAAATTCAATGAATCTTAATATTTTTGTTAATCTTCTGAATTTGATTTCGATCTGTTAAATGAGATCAGATGGGAAGAATAAGACAAATATTGAGTACCAACTGCTCCCCGAAATTACAGATAAAGGATTATTGAAAAAAGAAAATAATTTCGTCGTTTCATAAAATGGAGAAAAGCAAATGACGCTTCCAGGTATATTCATGCAGCTGTAGAATTTTAATTAAGAACGCAAAACCTTTACTCGGATCGTATAATGAGAAGACGATAAAGATTTTCTTTTTTTACAGAAAAAATGGGAGAGGGAGAAAAAAGAAAAGGTGGAATTTTATTCCCTCTTCAAAATGGGGAAAAGTCAGATTTGAACTCCATAATGGGAAAGTGCACGAGCATTGTTTTTCAGCAGTTCCGTCTAACGAGAACTCGAGACACGATTCAAGTAATGACACTGGTAAAGAACATTTTGAATTGTTGTGGAACATCTGTTTCACTTTATTCGCGAGGCTTCCTTTATTGTTACTCAGCTTAAGTAGTGTAAATAAGCTAGTGTTCTACGAGTCGTAAAGCTTAAGACAGTGATTCTTTACGGCTTGTAGCGGCGCTATTGCACATCATAATTTTCCATGTATCGCTAGGATGTTAACCGCAGTAAAGAAACAATTCAAGCAGACAGTTTTGCTATTGATAAATAAATTCCTCGGTAAATAGTGTGTAGCCTTAAGAAAAATCGATGCTGGTTGAATATCACTAAGGCATTACCATTCCAGAGATGTTTCAAGAGTATTTCTTTTTGAAAAAAAAAATAACACTCAAGGAAAAAGCAAAAATCAGCTTACCCGTTCCAAAGTTGTCGAGAAATGCACTTTTCTTTAAACGGCTTTCTTTTTTGTTTGGAAAAATCATTGGGGCAGGAAAAGTTTGACATACGTAAGCACATTTTCAACATTTTATTGTACAAATAACAGGTTCAGTTATTTTTGTTCCGACTTTCAACATGAGGCTAAGATTATTTTTGAAGTGTATGGATAAATATAAAAAAGATTTCTCAAACATTACAGTGTTTTCCTTCATACAGTTGAAAAGAATGATCGATATTTTATATCCGAAGAAATACCTTTTTTTATATAAAACACAATTTTTGATGGGATTAAATTTGATAACAGTTACAAAATATTCTTTTTGTTCATTCTCGGTTTATGAGTGAAGGTGCTTGAAAATATAAAATCTGATAATTTAGTATAATGTTAAGCACTCTTAATTGATACTCTTGATTGATACTTAAGAACTCTTGATTGATTTATTGTAATGTTAAAAGTAATTTGTCAATAAAAAGGAATTTAAAAGATACAATTTTCCGGTAATCCTTTTGAAAACAACTTATTGGAAATCCTTGTTAAAACAAGCATTCTTTAGGATCATTGTTCAAGGTTTAAAAGTATATTTTAAAAATTCATAACTTTTAAATTATTCAACATATTTTCTTTATCTAATGGTTAGAAAAGTAATCACAAAAATAAAATGCCGAGTATCTGTTAGTATTAACCTTTTTAAACCCACTATATGAACAATATTGATGAAATATTTCTCATTAATTCTAACCGAATTTAGAAAGAAATTATTTAAAAACAATAAAAAAACAGTATAACTATAAAATTATTTAGGTACTTTAGGATTGTCCTAAAGTACCATTATACCATTTTCGCGAAACCCGATATTATAGCCAAGAAGTAGATTTACATCAATTTGCGTTTATTTTGAAATTGTTTTTTATTATTATGGACAAACAAAAAAACAAAAAAATATTGCCAATCCTAAAGATCTTGAATAATAAAGTTAAAAAAATCATAATTAATATTATTTACGCTTCTGCAATATATATCACTCAATTTCAATGAATGTACGAAAATAAATATTATTCTTCTAATTATTTCTAACTAAACAAGACAGTTAATTTAAATTTCAAATGATATTTCTAAAATTATTTTTTCTGCGGCAGCAACGCGCCCTGTGTCAGATAGTTTAATATATTTTGGATGTAAAAATATTTTTTGTTTTCATAACAGTAAAAAAATAATAATTAGCATTCGACCATAAAATGTAAATTTTATAAGAAAAAAGTTGAGTTTCAATCAGTTAATAAGAGGAATCTATTCTGTAAACAAAATATGTAAATTAAAATAAAGAATGCATTAAGAATTCCTGTTAAGAATGTAAGCGGTATATTATAAGCCATATTATAAATTTCCAAATATTAAGTTAACGAAATAGTTTTTTAAATTCTAGTACACAAAAAGAAATAAGTACAGACAAGAGACATAATTTTTAACAAAAACTTTAAAAGAAAAAAATGCATTGAAAGTTTGGGAATATAAAAAGCCAAATTTTTCATACAAAATGAAAGTGAATTCTATGTTTAAATCACATAGATATACTTTAGCTATGTTGGATAAAATTTCAATAAAGAAAATCTTATTTTTGAAAAACTTTAGCTATAATACATAAAATTTCAATAAAGAAAATCTCATTATAGATAAACTTTAGCTATAATACATAAAATTTCAATAAAAAAAAACCTCAAACTTATTCTGCAAATCTTCTTAATAACGTGGTTATAAATGGTTTAGTCGAGTAAGCTTGTTTAAATAACGGTTAAAATACGATGTTTTATTAAAAATGATATTTTTCTCTACTTCATTTTTCAATCTTTAGTGAAATGAAATAGAGATTACATATCAATTCCACCATCCACCCTCAAAGGAATAGAAAATACGGTGCTCAGCAAAATTATTTAAAATGCTGAAATATTTCTACTAGTTTGGCTGAAAGGAGTTTCCCTTAAGGTCAAGTTTCAAAAAGTTCAAAGGATCTATGCTAAGCATTTTCTAAAGCAAGATCTTTTTCAGCTATTTTTAGAGACGAGCGCCTGTCGAAAAAGACAGATTAAATTGAATGCAAAATATCCTACTAGTTTTATGAAGAAGTGAGAGAAGCGTTTTAAACGACTGGGATTTATGGTGACTTCGAAAGTTAGCGGATTTAGCATAAAATAATCAGCAGAACAATGGGAGGAATAATTATTTACACAATTACTATTGAAATAAGGAGATTCTCTCTAATCAAATTATATTTAATAATAAGGAGAAGAAATCGTAAAACATAAAAAAAATAGAATTTATCAATTTTTTAAATAAATTATTGTTTCTTTTCCGCATTTTATTACAATTAGTTAGTTCACATGAAATACAGGGTGGTTATAATTGAAATTTCGCTTTTAAAGGATCATAAAAGAAAAAACTACTGGACCAAATGTTATCAAACTTAATAATGATTTAAAAGAAGAAATGGTAGCTACTTTTCAAACAAAAAAAATATCTCAAAACTCATTACCAGGGGAGAAATGACGCTGAATGCAATATTTAAAAAAAAATAAGACATGAAGACATCGGTTTGAATTGTATCTAATCATTTGTGAAATGTGCTGGAAAAACATGTTCCATCTCAAAAAGCACTGCCCCCCCCCTTCGGGAAAACACAGCAATCCCTTACCACAGGCATCTGATACTGATGCAGAAATGTGTTCTAGTGCATCGGCCGGTGATACACTGGAATATAATAAGCCCGAAAACTTAGAGGACACATCTGAAGATACTAGTCCTCCAAATCCACCTATACCAAGTACTACACGTAAACGAGAGAAAAGTACTCCCATATTATGATTCCAACAAAATATAAATAAACATATATTTTCTTTTCAACCTTAGATTCTAAAATTATCTTCTTCGTAGTTATATGTTGATTTTAAATCTTAAGTTTATTGTATGTCCTTGTGTTCATCGTTAACACCCTTTAATCTTTGCTGCAAATTTATTCCAATGTTACACATGTTTTGCGCTTGTTTTCCATGATTTTAGACATTTCTTTCATGCAAGTTACGGCTTTTATTTTGATATTTAATATATTTTATTGTACAATGATCCTGTTGATCTAACATATGTTTGGCGCAGCATAGCCAAGTATGGCTCTTGCGCCAGTAAAATCAACCAATTTTAAAAAGCACTGTTTATAGTGATAATGAAAGATGCGATACACCGATATGGGCTTGACATTCTTCCCTTTCATGCTAAGAGGATATTGTACAGAATGCAGTAGTATGATTTAATTGGCTTTCGGAAAATCTTGGAAAATCAAATTGAACATCCATCGTAAAATGTTTTAGAAACGTTTAAACATATTTTAAACCGATACTTCAAGCCCTATTTTGTTTAACAATATTGCATACAATGCCGTTTCTTTCCTATTGGTGAGTTTGTGAATTTTTTTTGACGGAAAAAAAATCCCCTTGCTTTTTTTAAAATTATTATCAAGTTTAAAAACAGTAATTTTGGACAAGCAGACTTTTTTTATATGATCACTTCAAAGTGGGACTTACAACCACCCTGTAGCTCATGAAACGTTCTGGAAGAAAATGTGTATACATGAAAAATTTTATACCGCAAAAAAATTGCGAATTTTTGTTCTAAATGAAGTTAAAGTTTGAAAAGGTATGTCTAAATATTAATTATAACAAATAATTCCTGCGATGAATTTTCCATATATAGAAGAATTCATGGAATCGTTGCTAATAATTTTGGCTTAAAGCCGAAATTATTCTATACACAATGGATTTAAAGAAGGGAAAAAATGTCTAATTGCAAAATAATCGAAGTAATGAAATTGGAAACAACAAAATAATCAATCATATAATATGAACATTTAATTATTGAAATATTTTATTCGATTCTTTAAAATTTTAATACCTTTTATAAAGAAATAATTTCGTGAGATTTTCTCGATAAGTAAAATAACAAAAATTTTAAAACTATTTACCCGCTTAAAAAGACAGTTTGACTGATTTAAGGTTATTTATATAATCATTTGAAGTCAACACAATGAAACATAATCACATTAATGCTCCTGAAATTTGACACTAGAATATCAGGAGCAGTTGATTGCTAATGCCACACATTTACGCCCACAATAACTTTGTAAAATTAATAAATTGTACTGAAATATTATTAAAGTTTGTCTTTCCTAATCAATCTTTAAAGTTGAGATCATATAGAATTTAATTCAAACCAATTTCTAAATCATATGTTTATAACAGTTTGATAAAAAGATACCAGTTTGGAAGCAGCTAAATAATTTTAGATAGAAAAATCATTTTCTAAAAATATACGGTTATTCCTAAGACTATTTTCAGTGCATGCTAAGAAAAAAAAGGATAATGTTAAGAGGTCACAGAGCTAGGCAAGGGGCATATCAATTGTATCAGGATTATAATTCATGTCAAAACAATATTTCCATTTCTGTCAATACCTGCTTAAGTATTTCCTTTGAAATCCTTATAATAGAGATTTATGATTTATTCAATCATCAATATTATGCCTACAGTGGGGAAGGTTAAAAGCACATTGAAATAAATTGAATACTACATTTGAAACAGATTTTCTGGTATTCTTTTAATTTAAAGGGCTCTAATTTATGCGGAATGATTCAAAAATACAAAATATTATAATAATTTTTTACAAAATAGCAAAGGATTTTACAACTTTAACATTTCGTTTCTGGAAGTCAGTTGGGAGATTAAAGAATTTCTCTATTTAAAAAAGTTACATTGAATCAATTTTTTGGAAGATTTTTTTGGTTATAACGTGACATTTCATGTTCAAAATTTGATAACACAATTTCACGTTAAAATGCATGCTTATGAAGCTAAACAATTACTGTTTAATAGTTAAATAAAACAATATGCATTTCTGCGTATTTTATAGAAAGTAAAACGCTCCTTGAAATAAAACAGTTATTATTGTAACACACACAATTTCACATCGATTTCTGTATCTCAAATTAATTTCTTTCGATTATTTTGATAAATTATTTTTGAATTCCATATGACGCCATTCAAAATTATTTAAACAGAAATCATGATATTCCGTGTAGCCACTCCTTTAGTCTGATAGTACATTGCAATGACAATACGAATGCCACGATAATCACAAAGGTACCATTTTATGCATGTCGATATATTGTTAACAAGGGCGATTCACAGTCTGAATTATTAAAAAATTATACACATATCTCATAAACATTTATACAATCGAAAAATTTATTTATAGTTTTGAGACGAAAATCATTAAAAAATATAATTCTTTCAATAATTAAGTCTTACACTGTCTACCATACAATACAATATTCTTAATATGCGAATAGTTAAGAATACATTTAAGAAATATGGACAAACTGAATGAACAAAATTTCAGAAAATTTTAAAAAGTAAACATTTTTCAAATAATTGAATCTTGGTGTACACAACAACAAAATGAATGATGCAAAATGAACAGAATGATATTCTGATAAATGAATGATAATCTAAAAAAATCATTTCTTAAATTTAAACAATTTAAATTTTTATTTAACCTTATAAACAATTTCAATTTTATTTTTTAAATTGTTCTTTCTTTAAAGGTCATAGGATAGGGAGGTTTATAAATCTGTATTGTTATTAAATGCATATAAATCACATTTAATCCCCAATCCCAATTTAGCAACAAATATCAGTACACAATTATAAGATCCATTTGCAGTAGTCTACAAGTAGGTACAAAATAGAAAATTCGCCAACCAAATCTTTGTGAAGTTCATACGTGTCTTAAGTATTATGATATTTTTTTTGTATAATTTAATTGTAAAACAACTTCTTTATTCCTAAATCACGGGAAATAGAATGTATTTATGAATACAAAATGCTTTTGAACAAGTTGCTAAAGGTATTGAATTCAAAATAATAATTAAAATTGCAGTTTACATCAATCAATTTCAAAACCTCATTTGATTTTTGCTTTTTCTCTCATAATAAGTCTAATTATACAAAATTTGAAAATATCAAATTATTTGTTACCTGACTTATTCTATGGATATGTTGAATATAGTTTAAGCATAGATATACTATGCTTCAGAATGCAGATGCA
Organism: Argiope trifasciata; assembly: GCA_026543055.1. Lineage (NCBI taxonomy): Eukaryota > Metazoa > Arthropoda > Arachnida > Araneae > Araneidae > Argiope > Argiope trifasciata. The sequence goes on along the minus strand of JAPMOQ010041062.1, from coordinate 5,527,721 downwards.
AAACAAAATCAGACATCTCGAAGAATTAAGACAACATGTGCCTGTTCTTATCTTTCTAGAAAATTTCTGTCTATATCTTTCGATTAACGACTCATCAATCAATCGCAATAGCTCGGAAAAACTAGATGTTTATGTTGGATTCAATCTACCAGATAACCGGAAGGGTCTTCTTGCTGCCATAAGAAGGTGCAAAATTAATGAGAATAAGTGCTGCAGGACTGGAAGATCCCGGACCAACAATTGGTGGATTCCGAAATTCCCTCCGGAAGCGATTGCTATCTTTTGTTGTTGTACGAGAGGATTCATTAATCTAAATTCCAGTGACGTCCGGCAGTGACCAAAGAGGGTCGCATAAAAGATAACGAGTCTAGATCCTGGAATGTCCAGAAATGCTGGAAGGGATTCTGAAACATCGGAACACCTGACAAAATGCTGATCAATGAATAGCACTTCCCAGGTACCATTATTGGAAATGCTTTATAATTATAGACCAAAAATTTCAGCATAAGGTTAAATTCGTGTTCATTTTAGTATATTTATGTATAAAAGCTTGATTATGTACTGGTTAATATATTTTTTATATGCAGGTTAAATTTACATTAAAATTATATGCAGCTACTATCTCTGAAGAGTAAAAAGGCCAGATTTCTTATTCAGAAATGCAGGCAAAATGGGATATGAAAACTGGACAATATGAAGTGCTTGGAGGTTTGTTTGACAATTAAAAGTGAGGAAGAGTAATGATCTTATTTCATCCTTCATTTCTTGTTGAATAGTGCATTCCATTTATTATAAATAAATTCAAAATGCAAAATTAAAGTAGAAATTCATTAAAAGTAAGTAAGGTTACAAGCAATTTTTCAGGAGTAGAATATCACTACTGAATGCCTTTTCTTATTTTATTTAGTAAAAGAGTTTAAAAATTTAAATTGCTGCATACCTTATCATTGTTCTCATCATATTAAATTGCATATAAAAGAAAATTAATAAAAATAATTTTTAAAAAGAGTTACAAAGTTCTTTATCAGTTGAATTATTATTGAGGTAGCAAAATAAACATCCATGTTCTAAAGCTATTGTGTCAGATTGTATTATGACAATAATTAATTGTTTATCACACATCATTACAATAAAAATGGAGGAGGAATGGCTAAACACAGTTCCAATAGCCGTAGGTCTCCACGGAAAAGTTTAGTTGGTGGAAATAGATACCGATGACCACTCAACATTGTTAATTCTAGTAATAATCTATCATCTTTAATTTTAATAATTCGAAACGCAGGATATATAGTAAAAGTTTGATTGGCTCACGGATAGTTTACGTGATCCAATGAATGTAAAATATAGGAAAATTAAGTTTAATTAGTAGAAGAATAGTTTACAGAAGTGCAAGTTAAAAGAGGTATATAACCATTTAAAATAGTGATCCTATAAATTTGATGAAGTTCAAAAGTTTAGATTCAAACGTACTCAAAAATGAGTTAATTAAAGATAATATTTATGATTATCTATCTGTATATTTAAATAATAATGTAAAATTATCTATTTTTGATATTTTGAATTTCATGTATGCGGAATAAGGATTTTTCATCCTTCTTATCAAGTTAAGAAATACAAATATAAAAAGAATGTGACCTAAAATTTAGACTTACTTAAATTTAATTTGGGCCAAAAACTAATTCATAGGCTTAAATCAAGGAGAAGGCGGGAATGTTTGATCTATCTAATCACAGACAAATGCAAAATTCCATTATTTTTTATGTTCTTACAGATGAATATATATATGGCCGATCCCTTTAATAACAATTATTTATAAACCTTCAGTACATTTTTAATTAATTCATTAAAATGAAATATATAGATACGCTTTTAAAGAAATAAAAATATTGTTTTAGAAAAAAATATGCAGACAAAGTCAACTAAGCAATGTGTCACATATTAATAAAATAAAATGAAAATACGACTTTTTATAGGATAGAATTATAATATTAAAAAACATGAATTAAATGCCATTTGACAGTATGCATGAAATTTCATTATTTAATTGAGTTTAACATGTGATTTTGCTTTCAGAAAACTTAAATAAACATTAACTAGAATTTATTTGTGTAAATTTCAATCAATTAACAAAAAAAAAACATTGTGTGTGTGTGTGTGTATATATATATATATATATATATATATATATGTGTGTGTGTGTGTGTGTGTGTGTGTGTGTAACATTTTGCATTGTTACGTATTATTATTTTATTTTATGTTGTTGCATTGTTTTATATTGTTGTTTTATTTTATTTTGTTACATTGTTTTATGTTGTTAGTTTTATTATATAAAGCGATATTATTTTATGCTGTTAGTTTATCTTATATTGGTTTACATTGTTACTTTATTTTATAGTGTTGTATTGTTTCATATTGTAGTTATATTTTATATTGTTTGATAATTATTTATGGTGAAAAATTCACTATAAGCCTAATGAATAATACAAGAGAAATAGCTGTTTCTGCCGTAATGATTTCAGTCATTTTGTAATCAGGACTTTAAACAATTAGTGTATCAGAATTTTTTTTCTATAGCTTAGCTTTATTTTGTCTGCTTTAAAATAATATAACATTATTCAAAAATAATTTATCACATTTTCGAGAAACGACTTGCCAATATATAGACCATCAGTCTGATCATTAGTCAATTAAGAAATATTTCCGCAAACAACAATGAAAATATAAAAGAATTACCAGAGAATTTATCTCTCTTTCTATTCTTATTTCTTGACTACATGATAGAATCCGTGCCATAAAGTATAACATTTTCTTTCCTAGCATTCATTTTTCAGATGTCGAAAAATATCTCAACGAGATAACTTAATCTTATTACAGAAAACGGATAAACATTTTCCCGAAGAGTAAGAAATGAAAAGAGAGCCTATAGATTACCATTTCAAAAGTTTTTCACAATTCTTATAAGGTTTTTCTTTCTTTGGTGCGAAATTCTTGGGAAAAAAAGTTTTTTCTTTTCAGTTTCTTGATTTACGAATATCTATTCAAGAAACATTTCCTATTCTTTAAGGAATGATGATTCAGTTGAAATAAGCAACACTAGCGAATATTTTATGCCTTAAGCTTTAAATATACACAAGTAGAATTTTTTTCTTCTGAAAAGTGCTTTATAGAAGAGGAATGCAGGAATAATTCACAATCTAATCAATGCAGGAATGACATAAATAGAATACAGAAATAATTTGTATTGTTGTAAAAGAATGGAATTTTATTTTACCACAAGATAAAGAATCTTCTACAAACAGGTTCTTCAAGATTCCAGAAATTTACTAGGATGTTTGCTTTCCTATGATTTAACTTTTAAGAGAAATTTTTTAAAGCTTAAATGGTGTATAATGCATTACTCTATTTCTTTTTTATAAATACGCTTGAATACTTTAGAAAATAATAATACCGAAACAATCCATTTATTTCCTTTCCACTTGCAATTAAAAAAAGTTATAAAGTAATTTTAAGTTGGAAAATAAAATTAATTTTTACGTTATTATTAAAATTATACAACTGCTTTTATTAAAGAAGTTTCAGTAAAAATATTTTTTCACGTTATTATTCAGTTTCTTTATTCATGACTATATATAGGAGAAATATTTCTTATTCTTTAAAGACTGGTGTTTCAGTTGAAATACGCAACACTAAAGAATATTTTTTGCTTTAAGCTTTAAATGCACACGAGATGAGTTTTTTTCTTTCAAAAAAGTACTTCACAGAATGCAGGAATAATTCACAGTCTAATCAAAGCAGGAATGACTTAAATAGAATACTGGAATAATTCATATTGTTCTAAAAGAATGGAATTTTATTTTAACACAAGATAAAGAATATTCAGAGTACGGATTATTCAAGGAAACAATTCTGGAAATTTATTAGGCTTGTTGCCTACCTATGATTTAAATTTTAAGAGAAAAATAATTTTTTAATGCTTTTAAAAAGCTGCATGATGCATTACTCAATTTTTTTCCTTTTAAAAATAATTTTGAATGCTTTAGCAATTAATAGCCAAAATAATTCACTTATTTCACTTTCACTTATAATAAAAACGTCTTTTAAAGGAATTCTAATTAAAAAATAAAAAATAATTTTCACATTAATACTAACCTCACAACAGTTTTAAAAGTAGTAAATTTCATTTTGCCATTAGAAAAAGTGTTTTTAAAAATCAGAATTTTAAAAAAACATAATTTTGAAAATTCATAAGGTTTGTTGTTTATTTATAATTTAAATTTAAGAATAAGAGAATTTAAATAAAAGAAAAACTAAAAAAATACGGCTTTTTAATTAAGAAAATAACTTTCATATTATTGCTAACGTCATAATACCTTTATAAAAATAAGCAATAATCATGCTTGAAATCAAATAGTAAGATATAAATATACGAATGTTAATTTTTAGTTTATAATCATGCTCAGAAATTTCTTGGCTTTAAAATAAATTAATTCAACGTTTTTTTTCCTTATAAAAAAAGTAACCTAATGAAATGTCCAGTTTTAAATATTATATTAAAAATATTTTTTATTAGGGTCACAGGTACGAAATAAAATAAGCTTTGTATTGGTTGTTTATGATTGAAGAAAATTAGATAACAGAATTTAGTAAGCAAAAGTAATTTAAAAAGTAAATTGAACCTCACTTTTAGTTGAGTAAATAAAGTACTACTTTGAAGTAAATTTTTGATTGAAAATGAAATGGAATTTGATGAAAAAGGCGTTTTACTTTTTCGAAACAAAATTGTTTAATTTAAAAAAAAATCATTAATTAAGGTACCTTAAAGATGGATCATAAACTTTTTATTTAAGAGGAATTTAATATTAGAATATTCAAATATCTACGATTTCTTACAATAGCAAATTTTCACTGTTTGTGAACTTACAATTGTCATTCTAAACGATTCCTTTTTATTATAATCAGCGTAAAACTATACATTTTTGTTACATAGTACATGAAAGAGAGCAAATTTTCTTTGTTATAAAGTTATGTATATATGCATATCCAAGAAATTACAAAGATATTCGCAGATAAATCTTTAGATTGTTATAAAAACATGAGCTAAAATGCAAATCTTGCGACAAAATACAGGGAATTATTATCTAGCAAGTTGTAAAAATTATTATTATGGCAAGAGTGTCAATAAAGTCTTAATTCAGAATTTGTATTCTAATAACGCGCTTTTAGCAAATTAAAATGTTCATTTTTAATAATACACAGGACATCATATATTTTAATTTTTACATATTTTTTTCACATTTAGAAGAAATTTTTCCTATAAAATAATTAATAGAATGCAATATATTTATGAAATAAGTTGTATTTTGGGTTTAATTTTAAAATTTGAAATAAATATTATTTTTAATTCATTACTGAACTCGAAATAAGACAAATTTCTGTATTTTTATAACAGATGACTTAAAAGAAAATAAATATTTTCAAAAATTGTTCTTGCGAATTTACCACCTTATTAAAATATTTCTTCTCATCTTTTTCTTCTAATTTCTTCTTGAGAGTTATTTATAAACTATTAACTAAAACACTATATTCCATTATGTATATTTAGTGTTTCTTCCTGAATTTGCAAATGCAACTGATTTCAGTCTGTGTGGGTTGATAATTAAATCTATTTCATTTCTCAACATGATTTCAAGTTGAATAGAGTAATAGGATGTAACATTTTCTTTAAAATACATGTTGTCTTAAATAAAAACTTTTACAGATACTAGATAATATTTTATAAATTATATAATTATATTTCTGGCTAAAAGTATAATAAAATATGAAACGAAATTAAATTAAAGCTAAAATGTCATTATCATTGATTCTTCTCTATATAATTAGGATGTTTGACATTGACAACTATCAGATTATTTTTGTTTAGTTATATTAAAATTCCCTTTGAAACAAAGCTACAGCTATGTTGCGACCATTCTCGTCATTTTGAACCACGGTCAGGTGAAATCTGAGACGCAGAGATGAAACCTGACCACCCATCCACCTACCCACCCTACCAAATTTCCAAGCCCTACTAGCTAGACAGTTATCAGAAACGTTGTATATAAGAAGAAATAGACTGATCTAAATATATTTAAAATTATTATTTTTTGTATTTAATGAACGTAATTTTTTTCCCAAAACAATTATCAAGGGCATTTATATCGGATGGCATAAAAGAATTTAAGAAGATTTACCGAATGTAAGGTAAGATGATCTAAGGTAAGATAAGGTGTATCGAAATTTGGAAGAAACTCTGGATGTACTAAAACTTGGAAGAATGAGTTATTTTTTTTTTTAATTTATAACGCCGTTTATAAATGGTTTTATTAAATGCTTCCATGTAGAGTGATACTTCTAGAAAAGACAGATGAGTACTGATATTGACAACGATATTTTGCACAAATATTCAACGAATTAAGGTTGCAAACTGAAAGATAACATAAAATAAATAGCAAAATTTTTGGAATTTTTCATTGTTCTTAAGTTAAATTAACTACCAGTATACTCCATCATTTGTTAATGAACTGAACTACATTCCCACATTTATACGGAGTACTTATCTTGAAAATTTGAATATTCTAATTTTTCCAATCGGTTTACGTTACTTTTTTACTGGTTATTTATAATCATTCCAAGCCGTGAAAGTGGCGCAATGATACTCCACTGTATTCAATGTTTCATACTAGCCCCTTCGGCAAAATTCTTATTCTGCGAGGCAACCCCATCACATTCTGCGCTCAATGCATTTTAAGCTTCTCTCTTTCCATTTCATTCAGTGAGCGCTCATTCCAAATGGTACAGAAATTAGGATAGTTTGATTATAGAACGTTTTAATTCATTCCACAAAATACAAATACTGATTGGTTTCTACGTTTAGATTTATTTTGATGTACAGTGGTTGAATTTGCAAGAGTGTCTCATAACGTACCTAGGTGATGTAGCGCATCCAGTTTGTGGGCTGCTTCCACCCCTGGGAGAGGTGTTCTGTGAATCCGTTGGATGTCGGAAGCTGGTGCTACGTTTCCTGGAAGGTTCTGGTTCAAGAGTTGGTAATCCTGTTGCAGAAGTTGTCGTTGTCCAGGTGCTAGTTGACATGCGCCGAAGAATACTAGGCGGTAAATTGCGTCGCAGTCTCTGGAAGAAAAAACAAATTCTGTTCAATATGAGTACAAAATAAACAAAATATTCAGTGCAAAACTAACACAAAAATTACACCTCCAATTTTAAAAAAAGTAATGATACCTATTAATCTTTATTAAATTCTAATTAATCTCCTGATTGTTATTTTTATTTAGCCCATGTTAACTTCCTTTTAAAAATGTTCTCTTATTTCTTGATCTGCCTACATTTTTACTCAATTAATTCTACACGTGCTGTATAAATCTACTGAATTCAGCAGATTTCTCGTGCCCTGAGCGAAGAGATAAAATCCCTAGGTGCTAACATCATTCTTTTAAAGATACCTAACATTCACTTGCCTAAATCGACATCCCTATAAAAATTTCGAAGTAAAAACATTGAAGGGAAAATTTGTGGCTTCTTTTGCTCTTGGGAAGTGATGTAGACTGACGTATTTCTTATTTATTCATTGTAGATAAATTACGGTTCCCGTGGTGAAATAATTCGTAGTTTTTTGTATTTATTAGGGAATTTTGAATCGGGGTTTATTACATTTGATGTGTGGTTTTATTTATATGTTACTGCATATTTATGTATTTATTGTAGAATTCCGAATTGGATTTATTGCATTGTAAAGTTTGATAGTTGTAATTCTTTGGGAGTTTGCATTGTTTATTAAATAATATTGCTATTTTATGATTTTGTTTTGATCCCTACCTTTTCGGTTTATGATCTTAATTGAAAAAGATAGATTTTATATAATTTTAGCTTTTAAATTCTATTCCACCGATCCGTTTATGGTTTTAAACTTTTCAAGCCAGGTTCACGAAAGACTGCTTCTATCGCAATGCTATGCTGAAGTTTTGATATTAGATAAGGTTTGAGCCTTAAAACTATTTTTATTTGTAGCTTTATATCAATGAAATACACCCCCTCTCTCATACACATAAGTTTAATTTTGACATATCCTGCAAACAATCAATGAGTGAATCTAAAGATCTTATTCATGAAAAAAAAAATTGTAATATAATTATTTGCTTTATGACTGAAAAAAAATCATTAATCCTTTCGTTAAATTATTTCCATTATTTATGAAAATAAAAACCATTCAAATTAATTATAAAAATAACATTCCTTGTATAAAAAATAATTTATATGCTGAGTTTTTCTTTGACCAGGTAAAAATTTTAATTTAAAATAATAGAATCTTTTGTTGGAAAATTTATATCAAACCTTAGATCAAATTTTATTTTCAATTCAAAATAATTTTTTATACACGGAAAATGAAGCAGTATAATTTTCAAGTGCTTTGATTTTGTAATTTTATTTCCGACTTCTGCTGCGATTTTTGAAATGAAGGTTAAGGTTCATTCTAGCAAAAGAAATAATCAATATTCGAACAAGAGTGTTAAAAATACTGGAATAAATTCAGAATAGAAACTTTTATTCAAATGGAGATTCGTGTAAAGGTGCTTTTGTCAGGTGGAAAGAATAAATGGAGAAAAGAAAAAGCTGCCCCGAAAGAAAAAAAAAAAGTAGCATTGCATGATTTATGATTCTTCAGTAGAAAAGAACATTTTTATTAATTTGCAGTTCAAAAACAAATTTTCGATTTATTTTATTATTTTTTAATAATTCTTATCATGACATAAATAGTAAACAGTTGTCAAAGCAATGTCTCGAAAGAAAACGTTTTTAATTGTATTACGTAACTAGTTATCTAAAATTAATTTTTAAAAAATGAATTTGATTACGGAAAAATATTATTGAATTCCAATTCGAAATCTCACAAATATACAAATTTTTAAATAAAAAAGTTAGTAAAAATTATATTATTATGAAATATTAAAAAACAATAATATAAAAAATGTATAAATAATTAGAAAAGAAAAAAAAAAAACGCTTCTACAGCTTGACTAACCGTTTTTGAATCATCAAATAGGGAATAAATTTTACAACCGATTCTGAAATTGCGGATTAAAAAATCGATTCAAAAGAAATATTATTGTTAAAAATTTATAACCTTTTAACTCAGCAACAAGCAATTATGAATTACTCAAATAATCAAATGTTACAAGCAAATAAAAATCGAAAAGAAAGTTTGGAAAAATTCGATTAAATTCAGAACCATCTGCTTGAACTGAATAATATAATGAGGAATATCCATTTTAAATTTAAATTAAGAATGAAAAGAAGTTGGAATAGTTCGTAAGTAATAAAGTAAGCGAGAGCCTCAAATCTTAACATCAAATATCTACTTTTCAAAAAGCTAATAGTTAATTCACATTCATTTTGCATGAATATTTCTAGTAACTGGAACTTTAATTAAAATTTATATATTAGAATTGAATAAATTTTATTTGGTTAAAAAACGCTTTCCCATATATGTGAAAAATATGGTAAGTTCTTTGCACAAATAAGAGATAACCAAGATTTTAATTTTTATCTTAAAGTCTCTCCATTTAGGAAATGTCAACCTTTTATTTTAATTCCAAAAATAAACTTCACTATCCATTCATAATTATGGTTGATGATGAGCAGAAGACACTCAATTAGCAGCAAAAGAGAGGAACGCAACAAAAAAGGGAAGGTTTTTTGCTGAGATCATGCACAAATCAGCGGAAGTTACCCCGAGACTTTTTCTTATAATCTATAATAAAGGCACTTTTCTGCTGTCCTTCATAAAACTTTTAGCAATATGCCAGGTCAAAAATGCCCCAATTGCTCAAATTTTTATTTTTAGAATCCCACACATAAAAGTAAAGAAAATGGGAAGTGCGTATTGAACACCTTTCCTGCCATCCAAATCAAACCAAAATTTGTCACCGAACTACACTTTAAGAAAAAAGATCATGAGCTATATGCCCTTCATTATTTCGTTTCTTAATTATGCAAGCGAAAGATAAAACTGGCAGACAGTAAATCAAATTCTTGACATATTTAGTTCAAAATTTGGCTTAGTTTAGTTTAGTTTTATTAACGTCCCGTTTAAGGCAACACGAGGGCTATTTTGGGACGGACCTCGTAATTTTGAACCAAGATCAGATGACGAGGACGACACCTGAACTGGCATCCCCCTCTCCACACCACACCACACCAGCTGGAGGACGTTTGGCCTGACAGATTTAACGTGCAAGAGACCCCCTCACACGACGGTTCTTCGGTGGAATCGAGTCTCGAACCTGAAACCCTCCGGTTCCGAAGCCGAGACCTAACCACCAGGCCACCACGCTTCAAAATTTTATATATGCCTCCATTTTAGATTTTACATCTGAGTATTAAATTTTATCTATTTAGTTATTTATATTTTGTACGAATATCCATTGTTAAGCACCGGTGTCCTGGCTTATGGGTAATGGATCTTCCTTAAAATCTGGGTATCCCGGGTTCGAGTCCTGGTTCAGGCATAGTTTTTCTTTCCTTGTGTTCTATCCCCAGAAAATGAGGCCCCAGGAAAAGAGGCTGTATAAGTGAATGTGTATGTTTTTTATCGTCATTTGAGCTATAAGTCAGACTTCAGCCTTTGGGTGAATTAGGCCCAGGGTTCTTTACTTCAGAAGTTACTGCATCTCCTTTCAGTGTTGACACGGCATCATCATCACCATGCAATTATAAGCAGATAGTTACACTTCATGTAAATGTATTTCGTTGAAGACAAAAAATCTCTAAATAGAATGAAAAGTTCGTATACCAAATTTTCGTTTCATTCCTCCATTTAAACCATTCTTAAATTATTATGTTTACTGACAGATAGATACAAATCCAGAAATGTAATTTTTGGACGTGGATGATTCATCAAAATCTGCAGGTTGGAATTTTTTGGCGATTACAATAATTCCTTTTCATATAGTTCGTCTACGAAATAGTAAAAAGTTAATCTACTTTGAATCCTGAAAAGAAAATTCCCATTGAACCCTGAGCTAGCTTAATATTACGAGATAATCAGAACGTACTGAATCAAAACTTTAAACAGAAAAAAAATGAAATAAAGTAGAAACAGGTAGAAATGAAAATTTCGAATTGCATTGTTTTTATACATTAATCCCCATAAAAAAAGAGTATAAATAAATGATAAAAAAAATTAAAAGAGAGGAATAAAGGCAATAACTAGGCTTCTATAAGATAACAATTACTTTGTCAGACAGGAACTACATTATGAGTTGACAATTGAATAAAAGGATTATACTTGAATCTCTATGATTACTACTTATGAGGATTCAAGAAAGATTTGGTCGAAGGAAAAATATTTTCTCTGAATTGAAAGCAGTTAAATTTCAATTCAAAATATTGAAATTCTTGACATATCTGCAGGATCTTAGTATAGTTTTTTTAGTTCAATAAAAAGATTATTAAATTAAAAAACAAATTTCGAGATTTAGTAAGAAATGTTCATTGCAAATTTTCAAAAAAAAAAATCACACACAAAAAAGACCTAATAACTATTTTAAGCGATTTAATTCTCGGTATATTTATCTGCATTTAATTTCGAATATAAATGAGATTTTAAAATGATATTATTTGGAGATAAATAGCTCTTACTTAACCACTTATTACATAGTAAGAAAAATAAAACTACTAAAATGGTACCTTCTACTTTGGGAATACTTTCTTATCTTGATTCGAATGGAAATCCATTGAATACTTGTTTTATTTATACATTCGGAGCACTTTTGATACTGAATAATAATCGTCATGAATGGTTTATTTTTTGCTTACAAGAATCAAAATTCGATAAATCGATGCATGTATGATATATGGACAAAACATTTTTAACGGCTAATAGCTTGAAATAGCCCTTCCATACCGAAAAATTATCAAATTAATTTTAAATAACCCGGTGGAACATTTCTGACGAGCAAGATTCCATGCTTCTTTTTTCGTATGCTTTCTTTCATCTTTATTATTTATCCACATTATTTTTCGTTTTAATGCATTCATCGTGTATAATTAATATTTTGTTACTTTTACGCCAGTGTAGCTTATAATTGCAATATAAATTTTCCTATTCTCCTCTGTATTTTTTAAATTTATATTGTAATTCTACTTTAAAAAAAAAAAATTCATACTGAAGGGTAGCGTGTTTTTCTCCGTAGGGCATCCCGGGTTCGAGTCCCGGTTAGCATGGTTGTTGTTCTGTGTTCTGTCAGATAGCTGCGTGCTCCCCTCCCTCGAAAATACTTTTTGTACAAGCGAATGTGACGCATGGAGTAGCAAAGTCGTACTTGTGGTCTTATTTGGTGCTGCCGAAAAAGCAAGGCACAGTCACTCGGCTTAAATCGGAGACAGATCTCTTAGCGGGTTTATAAAGTGCCATAAGTAACAACAATACATTTTATTCCGATTAATGTGATTAATGAGTCACATCTTGAATCGATATGCTTTATAAGGATTCTGATATTGCGCCAATGTATGTTAAATAAATGCCAATGCAGATCTTCTTAAACTTTATATATCCAATAATGCACATTCATACAACGCGTTACTCTGTCATAGGGGTCGCGTGCCTTCCCCGTGATCTGGGCGTCCCGAATTCGGGCGTGGTTGTTATTCTATGTTCTATTTGTGAGTAGGGGAATGTGCCTCCCTGTAAAAAGGGGTTGTGCAAACGAATGTGAAGCATGAATTAGCTTAGTCGTACTCTTGGCTCTAGCTGGTACTACTGAACAAACAACAGACGTTCATTTCAGCTTAAATCGATGACAGTTTTCTGTCAGCGGGATTGTAAAGTGTCATAAGTAATAGCAAGGCGTCATAAGTAATAGAAGTCTATTGAGTGTATAATACAAACTAACATTCTTTTAATTCAGCAGAACCATTATAAGGGTATAGTTAAACTAATATCGTAGAAATAAACACGGAATTTTTAATAATACAAAAGAGAAATACATGGAATTTTTAGAATTCTAGTTTCTAGAAAAGCTCCAAATTAAGAAAAAAATGGGCTGCGTTTAAATTATTAATTTCATTAAAAGTCATAACAATAATACTGGAATCTTTATTCTTACATTTGTTTTTCCTTCTAAAATAGGGAACTTACTGAAAAACCGTTCCTGGTAAACCGGCCATCTAAAATAAAATCTCAACAATTCCGGAATTTATGTTGAACAAGAAAACGAACGTCGTGACGCTCAGAATTTTAATTAAATATCATGGAAATTAAAACCAAAAACCAAATAAATATGGAGCTTAAAAACCTAAAGTACTGAGGTTAAATCGTTTATTCCGAGTTAGTATTTTTTTCTTTCTTTTACCGTAGGGGATGGCATGAAATCTCATTTAAAATAAATAAAACATTTGGAATTTCCCCTCTGAAAAATAAAGCTTGTCATCATCAAATCGCTAAATACTTCGAAAAGATTTGAATTAATTGCGGTTTTTCATACACAGAAAATGGTGGAAACACGACAGAATTTATATAATAAAGGTTAAAAAGTTTATAGAAGTGACATAGTTGATAAAACTTAATATTCTCGCCATTAATTTCAGAATTTATATTTTTTGAAATGCTACATATGTTTACAAATTTAATAAAATATATGCTTATGTACGAAGGAATTTAATAAATCCATTATTACAGTTGGAACAAGATATCCATAATTAGAAATTCAGAACCTCAAATCTGTATCATTTTAATAATCTAATGTAATGTTCATCTTCTTCATCTTCAAAAGCGATTTTCGGAGAAACTACACTTTATTTCTGAACATTTTTATTCGAAAAGGAAATGACTTATTTAATTAAATGCACTGAGAGTGAGGACGTGCTTCCCTTACTTTTAATTGCTTTTCCAGATTACTTAATTACTTTGGATTCCAAACGGTCTGGAATCACAGAAAAAAAACTATTTTACTTTGTAGCTTTTCTATATTAAATATATATCATGAAGATATGAGATTTTCATCAATTTTTTAAGTGCAATTTTTTAACATCTATTTTTACTGCAAGTGTAAATGGTAAATAATTTTTTACGAGTTTTTATTTAGAAATTTAATTTTAATTAAACTTAAGTTAGTAATTTTTCAACTATTTATGTCTTAAAGATAAAAAGAAATAAATATATCTTAATATTAGATTTAACTCCAAAAATAAACACTTTTTATATCATAAACAAAAAATTTTAAACCTTCACAATTTTTTTCACCTTATTGCTCAGTCATTAATTTACTAGAACACTTATGCATATTTTAAGAGATAAGAAAAAGATGATGGATGCATTAATTTTATTTGTATTTCACATACACCTTGTTTATAAATATAAAATATCAGATGTATATTTTAAATTATTTTTTGCACTTATATATATTATTTGCACTAATATGTATTATTGCATATTTTAAGAAATAAGAGAATGATGTTGGATGCGTTAATTTTATTTGTATTTTATATACACTTACCAAGATAGTAAATATAAAATTCACCAATATCATATACACCAATATTTTGTTAATAGTGATATATTATAGTACACCAATACAACTATTCACAAAATAAATATTTTACATTGCATATTTAAAACTTAAAAAAATTTAATGACACTTTTTAATTATTAACAAAATGTGAAAGTACTGAACAGAATTTTTTTAAAGTTAATGTTAACAAAATTTCAATTAGATAAATCTTGCACTCTATATAAGTTTTTCAAGAATAATACCTTGAATAAATTAAAACATAAACCTTCATATAGATATTATTTTATAAATATTAGATACACCATTATTTTATTAAAAATGGTAAAACTATTATTAATATAGCTACACAATTATTTAAAAGATAAATATTGTATTGGGTCGTTCGGAAAGTCATTTCGTATTTTTGTGTCAAAATGAAAAGAAATTTTCGTTTAATGAATAAATTATTTATTAAATTATAAAATTGCCATTCTGGTCTAATACCTTTTGCCATTCTGGTCTAATACCTTTTGGTAGTAACATGATTACACGCTCATAAAAGTTTTGGTCTTTGCTGTAAAAAAAACTGATCGAGGTGGTTTTTGGCCACCTCATTTGAAGGAAAAATTTTGCAAATCAGTTCTGGTACTGATGTACTGTTAACACATCTTCTCCACACATATTGGCTAATTTATTTCTGGCTTGAACAGAATTTTTACCTTTTATAGCAAAAAAGAAAAAAATGACGAAAATGCTGTTTATTGCTCTCCATATTTAAAAGGGCACCATCCAAAAACTACTGCGAAGAATCAGCTGCACTTTTTCACACTCAAGCTTTGCTATATCAGCTCTTAAAACATAAAATGATTTTGTGGTTTAAGTATGAAATTGGGTGCGAAAAATGCAATTAAATCCTTTGTCAGGAAAAAACGAAATTACTTTCCGAACAACCTAATACATTGTATATTTGAAACGTGAAAAAGATTAATGGCAATTATTAATAATTCACAAAATATGAAAGTACTAAACAGAATCAGCTATTTTGAAAATTGATGTTAACAAGATTTAAATTAGATACATTTTGTGCTTTATATTAATTTAAAAAACAATGCATTGAATACAACGAAACAAACTTTCATACGCATAATATCTTACAATTTAAAATTAAGAAGCATTGTCATTAGTATAGCTACACATTTATATATAAAACAAGTTTTGTATATTGTATATATGAAACCTTTTAAAAATTAAGAGCATTTTTGACCCTTAATTTGGCTAAATCCGCTATAACAAACAATCAAATAAATAAAATCTGGCGGGTTTATGAAAACTTCTATATGGTTTGAATATCTAACAAAAACTCTAAAGTATTTATATTTTTTCATAAAGGTTGTCATATTAAGAGTTAATAATTAAGAAAACCGAAGTACTGAAGACAATTAGTTATTTTGAAAGTTAATGTTTATAAAACTAATGCTAGATATACCTTGCACTTTATACTATTTTCAAGAACAATGCATTGAATATATCAAAACATAAAATATATTTTAGTGCAGCATGGCCAGCTTTGGCCCTTACGCCATAAAAATCCAAACACCCAAAACATCAAAACATAAACCTTTATACGGATAATATCATACAACTTAAAATTAAGAAGCATTGTCACATTTACTCCTCACTAATTATTTTTTCGAAAAGTCTACGAGCTTCATTCAATTTAATTAGATCTCATTCTGTTGAATAAATTCAAGTAAAAAAAGTAATTTCAATACATTAATTTGTATGCTGAATAGTCTCACTTTTTTGCTTAGCTTTAAAACGACTAATTTCCATGAAATAATTACCCAGCTTCTATGGTAATTTACATGGGAACATATGAAAACAATAACTTCATTATTTTTCAGATTTATGTAGGTTGTTTCTCTTTAACAACTAAAACTATTTATAATTAATAGCTTTTAAAGCATCTTTTAATCATGGAAACCTTTTTTATATCCGTTCTAATTCCTAAATGCTATAATTCGTAATTTTATTTATTTATCTTATACAACATTTTAAAATTAATATATAGAAACGCGTTCTTAAACATAAAAATAAGTTTTAGGCAATTCTAAATTTTTCTGAAAATCATATTAAATATTTTATGGAGCTTAAAGTGAAGTATTTCAAAATCAAGATTGTCCTGTAGTGTTAGAAAATATATATTTAGGTTTTTAATAAATGACAATATATCACGATGATGGCAGAATGGCAGTATAGAATTAATTTCATTGTTTTTAAAATAGAAAACATAATGAATAAAGTGCCCTTTGTGATGTGTTATTCATCATCATTAACACGATGTCATGCTGATACCCGTAACTTCCTTTAATTCACTTATCTAATAAGTCAGATAACTTAGAGGAAAGATGTGGATGCAAACTCAGGTTCAGAGAATGGACGTTATCCAAAAGTAGCAAATCAGATATTTTTATCATAGCACATATCATTTTCTGGATTACATAAGTAAAAGCAGACAAAACAAACTATAAATTAGAAGCAAACTGTTTTGTTATGTATTTTTCTCATATTGTGAAAGGTTTTAGTAAGCTTATTTAATAATTTGTCTTTATTTAAAGCAAAATCGATGCTGATAATATTTTGAAATTATTATTTTAATACTATTTTAATTCACAGTTATCTCATATTTGTACAGAATAACATTGTTTACATAAATAATTTATTCCTTAATTCCAACAGATTGGAAATAAGATATAATAGGCTATTATAATATATATAATAATGATATAATAAGAATCAAACAAATCTAATAAACATTTAAGATTGATCATTTTTCAAAACAATGATATTTTATTATGTATCAAACATTACACTGAAACAAATAATTTAAAGTCAATTCCTTAGAATTTATTTCATGCCCCTGTTACTTAATATTTGTCAATAATCAAAATGAATGTTTTAATATATCGGCTTATTGGATTTCAACAGAATCAATCATTGAGCTTGGAATGATCAAATTTAACATGAATATATTTTAGAGTAGAAAAATTTTCATCTTGGGAAATATTTTTAAAAATTGATTTTAAATTTCTTAGTAAAATTCTAGTAATTTCAGAGATAATCTGCAAACGTGTATCAGGAAATATAATTTCCACACTACCGACATTTAAAAAAATTGCATTTTCAATGATGAATTTTTTTAAGTCCACTCCTTCTCTTTATTTTAATAATTTTTTTATATGATGACCAAGAAGAATGTTAATTGTTGCAAATAAATTCGATGTTTTGTTACTTTATTTTTCCTCATTACTTAAAGTACGATTTTTATTTCCATTTACACCTTCTTATAGACATTATTTATCTAACTCAACAAAAGATTTGGCTTTCCGTAGTTACATGTTACATCATTTATTATGAAAACGTTGAATGCAATTTTTAAAAAATAATATTAGGTAAAATTTATTAAGTGAAAGAGTTTTCTGTATAAACTTTGAGTTGGTATAACATGAGCGTGAACATTGTTTTTTGTGTATTTTTTAAATTATGTACTTTTTGTTACATTTTAATTTCCCTTTTATTATATATTTGATTTCATCTTTTAGACAGTTTGATTTAAACAACAGAAATCGCTTAAAAACCCTTAATTATTGCATTATAACTAAAAAAACAGTGGTTTAGCTCTAATTAAATTGCACAATTAATTAAGCTCTTATTTTATATTTTGTTAATATCATTTTCCGTAATTTAGCTTCTTTTTACTTTCAAATGATATTATCATATTCATTCATGCAAAATGTAAGATGACATTACGCATTTTTTCTAAGCTGCTATTAGTTATTTTGTTTAACATAAATAAGTAATATAAAAAATTTATAAAATTCAATTTCGACACAGGCCAACAAAGAAAATTTTTAGTTTAGTTATTTTTTATTCAATAATATCAAAAAAGCATTGATTTTAGCAAGAACTGAACTCGCATTTTTCTCCTTCAAGTGAAAAATACTAAAATCCTTGCATTTTACCGATTGGAACACATTTTTCAAATTGATCTCAATTTTCAATACAAATTACTGAAGATCTATTTAAAGTATTCAAAAATATTTTAATTAAATTAATAAAATAAATTTTAAGAAAACTGTATTAGCATCAAGTGTCATCCACTAAAAGTTTAAAAAATGTATTTAAACATGAGTGTATGAATTAAAAGTATTTTTTAACGATTGAAAATTTGATCAAAATTTTATATTATATATAAATATTTTAATATATATATATATATATATATATATATATATATATATACAGGGAGAGTGTATAGCGGTTAAGAGTTTCTGAGGTACACTGGCTAAGGCCTTCAATGACATCTAATGGAATTTTAACTTTTAATACCTATGGAATCTTAGGAATAGAAATATAAACCAAAACAGTTAATTTAAAAGAATTTTATTCGGAATGCGTGCTTTGAATCATTTAAGTCCTTTCGCATAAATTTAATTTTTATTCAATTGGTATTTTTCAATTTTAACAAAGTGATACAGTTTTAAAATTATGTATTGATTAATTATAGTTTAACTGATAGAAGAGTCGATATTTTAAAGAAAAGAAACAAGCGGCAAAAGACGGTTAGTTCAAAAATAGTTTAAATATTAAATTAATGATACATACACCGCAAATCACAATTGTGAAAGTTGACTGTAAGGTAATCTATTTAAAAGAATCCTAATTAAAACCGTTTTACATCATTTAATAACCTTTTATTTTGTGCCAACGTCCTGTACTATTAATAGGAGTAGCTCGTCTTCCCCGTGATAGGGTTTCCAGTATTGGTTCGGTCATAATTATTCTCTACCCTTTGTTCTATCTGTGGTGTGTGAAAGAGCCCTCCTGTAAAAAGGAGCTTTACAAGTGAATGTGCGGGTGCCATCGTCATATGAGCTAGAAGTCAAACTTCTGCCTGCAGGTATTCAAGGGCATTTACCCTCAGAAGTTCCTGTACAAAATCAGCTTAAAATCAATGACATCACCAGTGGGGCTTCTGTTTAACAAGCGCCACAAGTAACAACAACAACTTTTTATTTTGCTCTTACCGGTTCATCAAAGTAACAAACATTGAAATACAGAAATGGATTATTTTATCCCAATTTCAATATTTCATTTTTTGAAGGGGGGGGGGTAGACAAGAGAAGTGACACTATTTTTTATGCAAACCAAGTGGTTCTTTAAATAGCAAAAAAATAAATAAATTTAGAATTCGAAATATACTTTCGAATGCAAAATGATTTTGATGACAACATTTAAAAGTTCTTGAAAAATAAAACGAAATTTATTTTAAATAGTCATCACTATACCAGCTTATTTCTATCGCATAAGTATGCTTGTTGATGAGTTGCAGTTTCAATGATATATGTTCTTAATTAGAATTGCGTTATTTGTGCAGTTTTAGAAATGGGTCCTTTGATAGAAAAGAATGTTGAGATTAGAGTATTATTTTCACTGCTACGGAAGTGGTTGGAAGAGAAGGCTAAAGGTTACTGAAAAAAAGGCTAAAACTATTCCGAGAAAAATTTAATAACGCAAGATCAAATTATACATTTATGATTACTTTTTAAACAAATCGTGCCATTCTATTCATACACAGAATCAAAGGGAAAAAAATGCGGTCTAAAGCTATTCTGAAATGAAATTTCACCGGATGAATTTCAAAAAACAAGGACTTCCCGAACCTGGCGTATATCAGTTTTCTGAATTCATATGATCCCTGTTTGCACCCCACAAATAACTGGACAATTGTCTTTTGTAATGACATTTCGCAATTTTTTTAATCTGGGATATGTTAAAAAGATTTCGTTAATTTTCTTAAACTAGATTTTTTCCACTCCAAAATAATAGATTCATAAACGTCAGTAAAAGTTGTCTTTTAAAACAGCTAACGCATATTTTGGAGCACAAATGTGAAGTTGAAATTTTTCCAAAGTAAATTGTACAAACGAAGCATTTTAGAGTTGTGTATTTCATGAAGAATGTTTTCCAAGATAACTTTCTTGCTCACTTTTTAAATTTTTTACAGCTAAGTTGGAAGGGTTTGTTTCATAAAATGAAATTGTAAATCATTGCGGGAGACATTTTTGTCTTCATATATTCACAGCATTTTAACTGGTACGCAAATACGGCTGTAGGTCAAATTATATAATTATGAAATCGACAACAAAATATTTTCATAATATAAATAAATTAATATTCCTATTCAAATTTCAACTGTACTTTTATACTCTCAATTATATTTTTGGGATATTAAAAATAAACAAGCAATGTGAAGAAACGGTTTATTGAATTCAAATTACGGAAGATTTTTATATCATTATTTTCAAATACTATTATTTTCATCTCTATATGAGGCAAGTTTGACAAGCCGAAAATATGTCGGTGTAGAATCCGAAACTACCAAATTGACAGCCATGCATAATTTTCACGAGCGGCCTGCTGTTAAATACAAACTATACGCAATACCAATCCACTGATATGCAAGTTTGGAAAAGCCTGTAAGGTCAGGAGCCATTCAAAATAGATTACAGTGCAAATCCCAAAACTCCTTCCAAAACACTCATTACCTTCGAAACTAGGTAATGACAAACTTTTATCAAATTTTACATCATATATTTGTTCCATTAAAGAATGAACGTTTTAATGAGAAATATTTTAAATTGCCTTATAAAGTATTGGGACTAAATTAGATAAGGAATATTTAAATAAATTTAACAATAAAATGTAAGCAAATAAAAAGTTATAAAATAACAGAAAATGAAGTTACTCATTTTAAATAAAATATGTTTTACGAAGCATAATTTTTATTTTTCTATTGTTTTTTTTTTCAAGTCAAGAGTGGAATTCTGGTGAAAATTGAAATCTTTAAATTACTATTGTAAAAGTTATTCAAAAATGGTTAAATTTAATCAATTTAAGAAAAATTCATTCTTCGAATTTTCCTACCAGACATAAAAATCTTGATTTTCTCATTTTCTGATTAAATTTGAAACTATACAATTCTCGATAATTTTTCTTTCTTTAGTAGAAATTTCACAATGGTAATACTGTAATACCGTCTATTTCAAATTACCTTCAAGTATAACAGAAAATGCATACCTAGAAATCAAATGATTTTACAGACGCTTTTATAACAATTATCTAGGAAATTTGAACTCTTTCTTACGAACCATTTCTAAGAATTAACATTCAGAATATTTCTAAAACCTTTACCTACCTTATAAGAATTTTTAAAAAACTTCATGATAAGAAAACTACTGCGCAGACAATTTCAATAACAAATTATTATTTTTTAAAATCTCAATATCAAATTGAAATTGCACCTTTAAACATTTAATTTTTAGAAAAATATCCTGATCTTATACAATTCAGAAAAGGTTCGAAGAAGTGTGGAAGTAGAAACGAAGATAAGAATTACAGTGAATGTTACGAAAAATTTCACACAAATTTAAAAAAAATTCTATAGTTTAATAAAAATACCAAAATATTTTTTTATCATTGCCCGTGAGGGACTTAACACCATCAGGTTGCTTCTGTGCACTGAATGTTCCTATTCCAAACAAAGAAATGTATTATATTCTCTCATCTAATTATAGCAGTCTGGCGCATCTTCATTAGTTGTAATCATAGAATATTATGAAAAGAAAACAACCGTCAGTGAATTCGAAATTAGATTAATCTATACAGGAAAAAAGTGGAGAACGAGAAGAAAAGTGGAGATTTTCCACGATTTCACAGTTATTCATTTTTTTGATGCTGTGGTTATAGCCTTTATTCTTGCAATGTTCAATCAGCAGCATTATTGAGATTTAAAAAAAAAAGGAGAGAATTAAGAAAAAATTCCTTGCGTTTTTCCGTTTTTTTTCCTGGAAATTCTAAAATCGCCTGACTTTTTCCTGTTTATTACATGATTTTTAAATTCCTTGCAATTTCCCGGTTTTCCGGTGCCGTGACAACCCTGCTTTATTAAGGTGTAAAGGATAATGCGATTATAATACAATAAACACATGATGGTAAATAGAGCTATTCCAAACAAAGAGGTTGATACTGAGCGCCCACTGTAGTAGTTCTTTTGCTCAATTCACTTCAAGAAACTACATTTTCTGAAGAATTGGAGAATCAGATGACGAGACCATCCAGCTGCACATCTTGCGATTTTCATGGTTTAGAGTGCTTATTTTTACAATTGCATATTTTTATTCTATTATATTATTAAAGCATCGGTACAATTTATTTGAAGATTATTTGAACTTACTTGCAAACATCGCATCTAAATAGTGATTATAAAGAATTACGCAACCAGACGATTAAATTCAATCACCAGAAAAACTGGCAAATAACAACCTGACGGCAAGAAAATGCTGTAATAAATTTCGAAACAATTGGGGTGGAATCATTGTAAATAAAACTGATCCTAGTAAGAATCAATAGTACTATCTGAATATTATCAGATAGTTTAAATAAGGCAATGTGCTCCGGATCCGAATGTAAAAGATACTGGACGTTTCAGCCACTTCAAATGTTTGGAAAATGAACATTGAAATAGTCTTACGTTTGGGTACTCAATAAATAATTTCTGCAAGCGTTTGAGATAATAAACTGCATTACAACGCCATAAGTTTTTATCAAGTTCGACTGAAGACTAATGTTAAACTACACTTTTCAGTTTATTTTTCAAATTATGATACCAGATAACGATAATGGTATAACTGAGTAAAAAGCAGTTTTCTATTACCCAGATATCACACTTTGGTTATCCTATATACTATATGAAGCATTCTTCTATTGGTTATGATAGCGGTGGAGGGGGGCATTACGAGATTAAGTTAAATATATTACGGTATAAATGCTCGGACCAAAAACCCAAAAAATTTTAGAATGCATTAGAAATTTAAAGGCAATTACTTTTGATGCAACGGACTACAGTAAAATATTTTTCTAGTGTTCCTCCAAATTTCCGCCTCTAGTCTTTCCACATTCAATTTTAGCTTTTGGTTTACAGAGACCCTTTTGCCAGTTCTGTAAGTTAAAACTCGGCTTAAGTTTAATATTTTCAAAAAAAAAAATGTCAAGCCTGTTTAAATTTTTTTATCTAGTTAGAGACATAACAAGACATTGATATTAAAGAAAAAAATGTATTCGAGAAAGGAGAAATGAAAAAAGGCTACATTAGAATAATTTCGCTTTCAAAATCCGCAAGGTAAATATTTGATTAAAATATTGAGAAAATGTCTTGCACTATGTCAACATAATTTAACATATATTAATTGACTGGATGACTAAATAAAATGTGGGGGAGGGTTCGTGAAGAGTTCTAGGACGTTTTATAAAATCACATTTGTGAATAGGGAGAAAAATAACATGTTTAAAAAAGCAGAATGTATAAATCTTCTAGATTCATTACATGCTTTAAAAGGAAAAGCCTATTCTTAATTTAAAATACTCACCCGATTTGCAAAACGATAACAACCTTAATGTTTCATTAAAACTCTAAAACTTAAGTTACTTGCAAAAATCAAGATGCTCATGGTTTTTAAATACTATAATTTCGTGATGAAAAAAATTAAATTGATGTCGAAACTATCTAAAAATAAAAGGTTATAATCCATTTTCAAAGTAATGACAGATTTTATTTTTTATGTCAAATTTTATACAATATTTCGGCATAAATTACTCAAGGTATAATTTTTTTTTCGTCATTGGAAAATTTATATAAATCTTTTATTCCTTATTAGAATTCGATACTCTCAAAAATCAGCTCTATTTTTCCCCTCACCGTTATAAGAAATTTTGAATAGGAGAAAGTTTATACCTTTAACCGATTTTCAAAATCAATTTTCTGTTGACTTAGTATTTAAGTACACAATAATGTAGAGAATGCTGATAACTCTGTCTAGTATTATATTTTGGAGCATTTTCTTATTTATTTCATCTCTGCAGTTGATTTTGAATTTGACATATAAAAATAAATGTTTGCTATAAAAAATCCTTTAGCCTATCTATAAACCTGCTTATACTAATATCATTTATCGTATCAAAATAAACTGTAAGGTAAAATTATATGTCTGTAATACTTACTTTTCAGTAATGATAAACTATAAACATTTTTTTATTTAATAAAGCAATTATTTTTACAAAACAAAAACGAGTTAAATTAACTAATTAGTGACTAATCTTTATATTAAGCACAAAATTTTTCAAATTTTGCCGCTGGTTGCCTGCACTGCTAGAAATAGTTAAAGGTACAACACTCCCCCTACCTCTAAGCAAAACACCTGTCAGAGAAACGACAAGATAATCTTTCATTTCCATTTTTTTCTCCCATGATACACGCGCAGGGAAAATGAAGACTTCAGTTTTAAACGACGAACCAACAGTCACTGCCAATTAATTAAAAAAAAAGTGACCAAAGATGGCTGTAAAAAGAAAAGAAAAATAGTAGAGCAAAATGTCAAGGCATAATCTAGCTTATGGGAAAATAAATAATAACCAGAGAGAGAGATATGCACGTGACGGCATCTCTTCATTGAAAACTTCCGAGAACTGGGCGGTGGAGCTGTAAAAAAGAGAAACTGTGGAAATAGCGCATCCTTGACTGAGAGGGTTGGGGAAAAAAAAGTTGGATCTAATGAAGTGACGGCGTTACAACCCGATATTTCCGGACGGTCTTTGCAGTGTTTATCCATCCAACGGCTTTAAAGTCCCGTTTTAAAAAGCGAAAGAAAATATTAGGAGAGATGAATGAGAAGGGTTCGTTTTCTTTTTTCGTGTAGGTTAAACAAAGGATAAAATACTAAACGTTCTTTGAGTGTTTTATTTTGATCCTTTACAATTCATAGATCGTGTGTTTAAATTTAAAACAAGTAATATAATTTTTTTAATTCGATTCAAACTTAGATTAACAAAGAAAAATGTTATTTTAGTTACTTTATATCACATAATTATCAAAAAATAAGTATAAGTATAAAAAAGTAACAAAAGTATCAAGAAAATATCAAAAAAATAAGTATAAAAAAATCACTGATTTTCGCAATAATTGAATTCGCATTTTTCACTTTCATGCGAAAAATACTGAAATCCTTCCATTTTACCGATTGAGCTACTGAAAGTCGCTTTCAATTTTCATTACAAACTGCTAAAAATCTATTTAAAATATTACAAATTAATTAAATTTAATTAATGAATTAATATTAAAAAAACTGTATTAACATCGAGTGTTGTCTACTAAAAGTTTAAAAAAATGTATTTCAACTTGAGTGGATGAATATAAACTATTTCATAAATATAGAGAGAGAGTTTGAACTATTAGTAGGAATTGAATAAAATTAAAGGAAAAGAAAGATGAAAGTAGGCATTGACACATTTATGGATGATTGACACATTAGGTATGTTGACATATTGACACATTAGGTATGTTGACACATTTTTAGGATGTAAAATTATTATAAATCGGAATATTCCGTATAAGGCTTATTTGGTTTTTTGCTAAATTATAAATTGCTTTAAAAAATTTCAGTTTTTTATTAGTTTAAAATAATTTGAAATTCCTAATCGTAGATAACTTTAACACAATTTGGAATTTTATAGTTATTATTTAAAGATATATATATATATATATATATATATATATATACACATTTCTTTTTAAATAATTTTATTACTTTAGTTCAAAAATAACTAAATTCTTTCAAGTCACTGCATTTTATGAAAAGAAGCTTCATAATTACATTTTCAAATATTTATCATCACCGTTTATTGAATCTTTAGGATTTAAGAAAGAAAATAATTTTCAAAATGCAGCAAACATAAGATTTTTAAATGAGTTTTAAACTTGAGATCTAGAAAATATTTAAAATATTCTCTATTATGACAGTATTCTCAATCGCCGTGTTTAAGATTAATTTAGACAAAAGATAAATTTAATAAAAAATGTATTGAATTATGAGTGAAATAAGTAAATGCGATAATAAAATATAAGAAGCGTTTCAGTTTTATGTCTCTTTTCTTCTTAAACATGAAATAAATAATAATAAATACTACTTTAAGTAAAACATGAAAATTTTTTAACATTTTTTACTAAGTTAATATAATTAAGAAGGCATTCAGAGAGTAAACAAATTAATTCTGTTTTTTAACACAACTAGAGCGAATTTCAAGATATTTCTAATTTAGTTTTGAAGCATACTGAAAGTCGCCTAAAATGTCCTTTTTTTAAACTTTATATTAAATTAAAACAAATGAAAAAATTTAATCATTAATAAGCCCTGTGTTATTAAGAATATTTTTTCTTCGTATGCGTAATATAGATGTCTTTTCAAATAATGTTTTCTATGATCTCAAGCATTAATATTAGATAGTCAATTGAACAAAAAATAATAGATTTTTATATTATAATGTTAAAAAAATAATTTGCCATGCTTTTAATTTTTGAAATATTTCTTTTAGAAATGAATTAATCTGACATAATGTAAAAATACAAAAGGAGAACAGAAAACCCTAGTTTCTAGCAATAATTCATTAAAAAATAAAAGCAAAAGTGGTGCAAAAATAATTATAAAAAACATAATAGTGAAATGAAATATAACATGTACCAAGTTTAAGATTTTTTTTCAAGTTCAAATGAGAGAGAGATTAAGAAAAATAAACTTACATCAAATGGAGTATAATTAATAATACTAGGTTATCCACTCTTTGGGCATAGTGATATTTTTTATACTTGTGTGTGTTATTGCTTTCTATATGTATTTTTCAACTTAATCTCCTCAAACTTGAATTGGCTTGCTAACTACTTAATTTTATTTCAGTCAAATGAACAATAATGTATATCCTTAATTACCACCCCATATTCTGGCGATGAGTGTAAGCCTTTTAATAAATAAATAAGGGTTCTCTCACCGGCGATATTTTAGGTATCCACCCTTTTGGGTTGGCGGGTCATCATGGGGTGGACCAAGATCAAATGAAGCCTAATTGTAAAGTTTTGCTTACGCGAATTACATTAGTTTTAACCAAAGATCAAATAGGTTGGAATTAAGGTAATAATTGGATAAGGTAATTCGAATAATTGGAATAAGGTAAGGAATAATAATTGGAATAAGGTAAGGAATAATAATTGGAAT